>CABHPP010146753.1:0-47482 GCA_902168425.1 Peromyscus attwateri | reverse complement strand
TGTGTGTGTGTGTGTGTGTGTGTGTGTGTGTGTGTGTGTGTGTGTGTCCATATCCCACAGGGCTGTTTTTTGGTTTGTGTTTACAGAGCTGATTGCCTTCTCCATATGCTCGGCTCCAGTTTATTTTCTGACAAGGAGAAATAGCTGATTTAGTTCATGGAAACATCTTATCTGAAAGTGACCGCTTCCTCAGAAAGAAGAAAGCCCCCACTTTGTGGGATTCTAGAAGACTTGGGAGTTGTGCCATGAGGGCACATGCTGAGTAGTGTGTCTTTAAGGCAGACTGCTGCCAGGTTTCATCCAAGAAATGCAAGCGCAGCATCTGTTTCGCAATATCTGGAAAACCTGGAACTCTAATTTCTTGGAAAAAAAAATCTTTCCAAGATAAAGTCAGTGTGGAGGCATGCTACCTCAAAGAACTACCCCAGAGCAAGAGAAAAGGCTATGCCAAATGCAAGTTGTGAGAAAATGATTTTTTTTCCTTCCGAAGAGATTGTGAACTTGTTGAATTTCATGGCTGACAAGGCTCATAGAGATGTCTTTGTAAGGTTAATTTTACTGAAGCTCCTGAACAAGGACAAAATTAAAAAAAAAAAACCTTTCACTGTTAATTTACTGTTCTTTATCTTTAAAATTATGGAGATAGGGGTTTTGTACTGAGTATTCGGAGTTGTTGGTGATACATACCTTACTTTTTCATGGTTGTTTTGGTAGACATAAGTTATAGAAATTGCTGTGACATCTCTTGGGTTTTAGATAGGAAAGCATATACTATTTTTTTACATATTTATATCCTGCATTTTATATAACATATACATACATATATATAAGTTTTTACCAAAAATCTACTTCTCACATAGTGTGGAAAGCATTACTGGTGACTCTGTAGCATCACCTAGAACCATATATGGCCTCTCCAGTGTCCTTTCAGGGTTTTCACAAAGATGGCTTCCTGTGGTTGTCACAGGGTTGTGGCAATGAGCAGGAAGAATCCAACTGACACAGGTACTTGTCTGTATCCACAGAGCAGGGCACACAATAGTGTTCTCCCTGTGGTAGGAGTAAGGCCTTCATGAAGGCCTTGTCTTTGTGTTTTCTTGGTGCTTCCCTGCTCTGAGAACTCTACCTGCCTATGGTGGGAGGTCTACTTGCTTTCTTCAAGAGGCTCAATGTGGTGCTTGTTAGGTGAGTCCTAGCTGCAGTAGTACATACAGGTGTAAGTAACAAACCTGAGGAAGGATACAAGGATACAACCTCCCTCCCTCCCTCCCTCCCTCCCTCCCTCCCTCCCTCCCTCCCTCCCTCCTTCCCTCCTTCCTTCCTTCCTTCCTTCCTTCCTTCCTTCTTTCTTTCTTGGATCTCATGCATTCCAGACTAGACTCAAATTCTCTAAGTCACTGAAGATGACCTTGAATTCCTGGTCCTTCTCTCTCTGCCTTCCAAGCATTAGATTACAGACATGTTCTGCCATAACTGGTTTATGTGACACTAGGGATCTGATCCAAGGCCTCGTGCATGCAGGCAGGTACTTTACCTGATTAAATCCCTAGATCCACAAGTGGTTTTTGATCTGGAACAGTGCACACTCAACCCAGATGATTTTTGAGAAGCTTTTAATATCCAAATACTATAAGCCTAGGTGATGTGTTTAGCATACTCTGAAGATAAATTGTAAATGGCTTATTTATTAGTTCTGCGTTCAGTATCTATGATATGCCATCTTGGTAATGATAAGCATGAAAAATTAAGACATGGCAGTGTAATGGAGAAACACTAGGTACTCAAGGTTGGGATGGACTCATAGAGGTAACATACATCTTACATGTCTTTTCCTCCTTAGTGAACAGACAGAGCTGGTGGGGATGAGCTTGACGTAATCAAGAAAGAAAGAAGGTTCATGTGGCCAGAGTGAATGAATGATGGGAAGAATGACAGGAGTTGAGGTCACAGAAGGATGAAGGGTGTTTTCACCTCTGACTTGTGTCTGTTCTGCTGCTGGTAACATTGCAGAGATGAGCCTTAAACTCTACTGAGCTGTTTGCAAGGCTGACATGTTATTTCCATCATAATGATCAGGAAACAGAACCTTAAGGTCACTTGGCTAGTAGTGAACGGCGGAGCCAGGACTCTGATGTCGGTCCAGTTGCTTTTAAATTCATCTTTGAATTTTCTTATTCAGGCTGCTAAACTGCTAACATTTCCTGTGGTATGTTCTCCCGGTCCTGTTTTCTCCACCCAGCCCCTTTATGTATTTCCAGGCAAATATCCAGCCTTGGCTTCTGGCCAACTCTCTGCCCATCCATTGCTTCGCCACGCCACGTGGTCTCACTTGCCTCTGTGTACCTGTGGGCCTCCTGCACATCACTTGTTCCTGTTAGGTCTTCAGACCTTCAAGCTCTGGTCTCATTGTCCTGTTGTCACTTGTTCTGACTGTCTCTCATCAGGGCTTGTCCCCTATCTCTCTACTTCTATGATCACGTTACTGAGAAGAGCAACAACAAAGAGAGGTCAACCCATGTATGGTTGCCCTTTTTTTTTTTTTTTTTTTTTTAACAAGAAGGAAATTCATTGGACCATTTCAACTTGTAACTCAAAGTTCCATGGTTGGTTAACCCAGTGATCTGGTAACATCATGGAAGAGTGAGGTCTTTCCAGGTTGCCCATCTGCCATTGCCTCTTTAGCCTATGGTTAATTATCTTCTAGGTTGCAGGGAATCTGCCACATTTTCAGAGGCAGACAGTGGCCAGATTCAGCAGGAAAAACTGCCTGGTTTCAACTCATAGTTAGAACCATTTCAGGCGCCAGTACAAGCTCCCAGCTGTGCTCCTTGGTGGGGTTAACTAGTTTATGGCTTTTCTAAGGTCAATTATTAAGCTCTACCTACTTTCTTCTTCTTTTTTTCTTTAATTTATTCTTCTCTCATACAATTCTATCCAACCACAGTTTCCCCTCCCTCCACTTCTCCTGGGCTCCCCACCCCCAAGTCTACTCCTCTTCTGCTTCCCTTCAGAAAAGAGCAGGCCTCTCAGGGATACAAACTGAACACAGCACAAGTTACAATAAGACCAGGCACACACCCTCATATCAGGGCTGGGTGAGGCAACCCAGTAGGAGGAAAAGGGTCCCAAGAGCAGGCAAAAGAGTCAGAGACACCCTCATTCCTCATGTTAGGAGTTCCACAAAAGTACCAAGCTGACAACCATAACATATATGCAGAGGACCTAGCACAGACCCATGCAGACTCCGTGGTTGCAACTTGAGTCTCTATGAGCCCCTGTGAGCCCTGCTTAGTTGATTCTGTGGTCTGTGTTCTCCTGGTGTCCTCGACCTCTCTGGGGATCTTGGGGGAACTTCAGTACTTTTTTTTTTTAACTTCAAGGGTTCCTTCCCCATCTGTCACTGGTTTCCACTCTAACCCCTGCTCTGCATTTGATCTCTTTGTTCCCGTCCATTTATTCTACTGCGTCTGTCCCTGTCTGCTCATTTTTTTCCTGAGGCATGACCCTTTTTATTGAACCTGTCTCTAGGGGGTTCTTGCAGTTCAGGGTACATGGTGACTTTGCCCAGGACTATTTCTTTAATGTTCCCTGGATCTCATCACCTCTGCCTTGGCTCTCTTTTGAAGACGACTTCCATTCAACTCTACAAATGAACTTACTACACACTTTCAGGTCTAACTCTACTGTCATTTGTTTTGAAGATTTCCCCAGTCTTTCCCATTCACAGCAAGAATGACAGCTCTGATTTTGCAATAGTATATTCTAGGATGTTTTATGTCTATTATTATTATATTTTGAACTGGAGATTGGACATTGGCTTTTTTTTTCATGTTAGGAAAGCCCTTTATGACTAAGCTGTATTTCCAGCTCATATGCTATTATTTCATTCATTCATTTGCTTTTTACATATATCACTATTTATTGCTCTGTAACCCCAATTTCATATTTCCTGCTCAAATTTGAGCAGTTCTCCAAGTAGTTGATGTTTTATTTAGCTGTTGTTTAGACTTATTGCTTTTCCTTTTTTTTGACCTGTGATCCTCCCAGAGTGAATACTATTTGTTATGTACTTAGAGGACATCCGGCTTCTGGGGTCCTCTGGGAGTGTACATAATTCTGCCTGGAAAAGGCCAAACACTGTAACTGAAATTGCCCCTCTTCCTGTCTGTGTATTTAGTTTCATTTACAGAGGATTGTTCATATCTTAGGTTTTAAAAAAATTTAATTTTAATTAAGAAATATAGCAAAAAGATCTCAATAAATGCCAGCAAATTAACATGGTACTTTATCTTTTGCTAATAAAACAACCCCGAATGCCCTTCTCTCTTCTCCAGGCTGGCACCTCAGTTTTGATCCTGGCTTCTTCTCTTTGCTACCAGCTTCATCCCATTGCCCTCTACCTTCAGCAAGGCTGTCTCCACCCCAGACACATCTGCTAATTCTGCTCCTTTGCTTGTATACACTTTCTGACAAAAGCCCAGGCCCCACTGTGGAACCTCCATGTGCCCTTTGATTTGGATCCCAGCTGTCTGCTCCACTTTCACCTCACTTTCCCAGCTGGGCACCACAACTCCAGCTGCACCGTAATTTTTATTAAATGGCCAATAGCTAGGTAGGAGAGACTAGGCGGGACTTCCGGGCAGAGAGAGGGAGAAACAGGGAGGAGGAATCTGGTTGCGCAATTCCAACAGCAGACTCGGAGCAAGTAGGATGTGCCGTACTAAGAAGAGGTAACTGAGCCACATGCCAGAACATAGGTTAAAAAATGTGGGTTAATTAAGTTATAAGAGCTAGTTGGGAAAAATCCTAAGCTAAGGCCAAGCTTTCATAATTAATAATAAGTCGCTGGGCCATTGTTTGTGGGCTGGCAGTCCAAAGATAGTCTGACAAGAAAGCTTGCTACATTGGGTGATTGCCCTTTATCATTTAAGACAAAGTGAGGTGTCATTTCCCTGTGGTGCCTTTCATGACCTTCTCAGAGAGTGCACCATTTTCTATGTTCCAATATGATTAATTTGTTCACATGTTGAACTCCACATAGCAAAAAATGTTGGAGATCCAGTGCTGTAGACATTGGAGTCCTTAGACTGTAAGAGACCATATAAGAAAATGCACAAGAACCTGATGATACAGAGGAAAGAGGAGGTTAGATTTGAGTGACCCCATGCTTTAGAAGAACACAAGGACAGTGCCTGGCTGAGCATGGGGAAGTGAAGAAAGCCTGACTTTGGAATGGATATACCCTGAAGTGATAAGATGTAAGGATGCAGAGCTCCAGAGAAGAGGTCAAATTCTGATACATTTCTGGGAAATTCCAACAAGCAAAATGGAAGTAATGCTACGTTGCTTTCTGTTCTTAAATGGTACTCTATTTATAGCTTTCTTTTGTTTCTATACCATATTGTAACCTAATTATCCATTGGTATGCTTTGCTTTTCCCATAAGGACACTCATTTGTTAATTCACCTTGGATTCCCAGTAAGTCACATTACACTTAAAATTTCATTTCAGGTGGGAGAAAAATGTATGTGAGTTCCATGTGCCATTACAATCATAGATGAGCGAAAAGTGAAATAAAATTATTTAATAAACTGTTTTGAACATATTATATATACTAAGCCATATCCTAAGCAATGTAAATACAGCAATGAAAATAATAGTGACAAGAACAATAAAGTGGATAAAGAAGACAAATATTGGGTAACAAAATGATACTAGCAACTATAGTTGGACTTCCTTGTTGGACTTTCTTTGGACCGCCGGCCCCCCAAATAATGACATGGAGACTTCTTTCTTATTAATATGAAAACTTGGCCTTAGCTTAGGCTTGTTTCCAACTAGCTCTTATAACTTAAATTTACCATTTCTATTAATCTACGTTTTTCCATGTGGCTCTTTACCTCTCCTCAGTACCGTGAGTCCAACTTGCTTTGTGTCTCGCTGGTGAAATTGGCACACCTAGACTCATCCTGAGTTCCTCTCTCTGCCTGAAGTCCCGCCTAACCTCTCCTGCTTACTTACTTACTTACAAGCAAGTATTGTGGAGATATTATGTGTCAGGCCCAGTTTAACATGAATTTTAAAATTTAACACAATATCTTAAATGTGAGTAAGAATACATTTTACTTGGGAAATTAAATAGGAAGATATGGTGACAGATGAAGCGGGGTCAACCTTTGCCTAGAGTGAATGGCCAGAGAACAGTATCCAGGGTCACATGGGAGCCGAGTTGTGGAGGAGGCAGCCAGGAGACCTGGAGGATAAATGTTCCATGTACAGTACAAGAAAAATTGATTTTTATGGTGGTGTAGGGTGAAAGTTTAAGTAAAGTTAATTCTTTTCTTCTTTCTTCTTTTTTTGCAAACATTACAAGTTGTGTTCACTAACCCTCAAATATCCCAAAGCTCCATCTGTCTGCAGTCAATCAAACCAGCACTGGTTCATTACAAAATCTCAGATGAGGGCCAATAACCTTTCAATGTTAATTAATTTAATTAAGACCTACTTATCTCTTGTGGTCATGAAACTGGGGGAATCACTGCTGATTTCTAATTACTAATGTGTAGTAAAGAGTATCAAGAAAATTATATGAAAACATTTGAAGACAAATTCAGATTGTAAGATATATTAAGTAAGGAAAAAGTCAGACCCAGCAAAAGTATGAAAGTACAACTGCTTTTTCTGCTTGCTTGTGCTGGCTAAATTCTTGATGGGAAAGTTCTCAAGGATAAGCAATTATAAGCATTTTTTCTCTTACATTCTGTTGCATCTTTGTCCATATCTGCAAGCAATTCACATTGACACTTCCCCTGTTTGTAGTAGATGGAGATTTTGATGGTCAAGGGGAGAGAAGGTTATGAGAACTTGAAATGCTCATTATTACAGAAGGAGCTTCCATATTCCAGAATGAATTTATCTGTGAAAGACAGTGAAATCAGTGAAAGAAACACACAGAGAAAGACCTTTCACGTGCTGATCCTAAGGAAACATTTCCCCAAGGTTTCATCTCAATAATACTGATATCACAGCTTTTTAATCACAGCTGATTCTTCAGCCAAACTGACTAGAAACTACAGGTTCTTAATTCAAAATATGTCGCATAAACTACCCCAATAAAGTCTTGAGGGACTCTCAAACTTCCCTCTGGGAAAAAAAAAACATAGAGACCTGATCAAAGTTTGGACCGTACTATAGGAAAGCAGCCTTGATGGGACCTTCTGATACATTTGCCACAGTTTACTAAAAAAGATAGACCAACTGTCTCATCCAAAGTCGCAGCTGCAAAGTTATGAAGTCCTGGGTAGCATTGATTGACAGACTCAGATATTTGCTTAGAGCTATCCATGTATATTCTTATCCAAAGATGCTGATCCCTTTTAGAAAGACAACTTTATAGTAAGGTTTTAATTTTAAACATCACTGTATTCTCTTCTCTCTGGAAGTAATGGTTTAATCAGACGCACAGTTTGTCTTTAAAACTGTGTCTGGAAAAGTAAGATTATCATTAATCCAGTCCCACATCAGCAAATACATTTTATTTGTCTCAGCGGATCTATCAAGGGATGAGCTTTAGTTAAGTGTGTAGATGGAACCCCAAACTGACAAGATTAAAAAAGGGAGTATACTTGAAGAGGCCCCAGTAAACCTCTCCAGCTTTATTTCTGTTTTCACACTATCCCCATTTCTAATGCTGTCTATCTGTCAAGTCCTAAGTGCATGACCCTCAAAGGTCAAAGGTCAGCTGGGAGCGTGCTGAAGCGAAATGAAAAGCTGCCTTTAGCTGTCTTTAAACCTTGCTACATTTTTCTGGGAAGTTAACTTTTTTTTTCCTTCTGAGTTTTGATATCTTTCTGTTTCACCCAGCACTAGACCAGCGCTTATTCCTCCTCAATTTAAAGTACATTCTGTTTCCAGACTTTTTTGGGTCTCAAAAGTTTGAAAGCTACTGGCCATTCTGGATAATAATCAGTTATGGATATTTGAATGTGTATAAACCTTAATATACCACTTTATATTTGACATGGGCCTTAATCATTGCTTTGGGGTGTGTGTGTGTGTGTGTGTAATAATTGTGCTTGTGAAGAGATTCTCGTGAGAATGAGCCTCTTACTTCATTTAAAGTATAATTTACAGATATATAACTTAATTGCTTTTTTATATTGATCTAAAAATTTAGCACTAGCAGGTTGTTTTGAGGAGTAAAGAAGCAGTTTCTGTAAAAGGCGAATTGGCGTAGAAGCTGGCATTTGGAAAGGATGAAATGTTGTTATTACCATTGACAGATCCTTTGCGAGGCACTGAAGACAGGCGAGAAAGAATATTATTTCAAAGGCATTGTAGCCTGGCGACGAGGCCCGGAAGGACGTGGGCAGAATGACAATAGCTCTCTGAAGATAGAAAGTTTGGTTGCTCTGTAGGTTGGATTCCCAGCCTGGGGCCAGCACATCCTCCAGGCCTGTGCATCTATTAGCCCTTGACGTACCACATGGATCTACCGCACAAACGGACAGAGCACTGGGAAGGACGAGTGGAGAGTAAATTTGCATGGTGACATCGTGTGACCCCTTGCAGCGTAGCCTCTGGTTAAAGTTGTACTGTGCTCCTAGTTTCTGATTTCCCCTATCAGCTGCATCTTTCATATCCCTTCAAGAGAAGTTAACTGGAACGAGACTACTCATTGTACTTAATATTGCGCTCCATCCAGCTCGTTATCGGAGAACAAATCTTGCTTTGCTGAACTTGGGAGATTTGTTTTTTATTAGTCAGAGTAGTGATTAGGCAGATCTGTGAAAAATGGGTACTTTCCAGTTCTTCTAAAAAAAAAATTTAAGCATGTTTTACTTTCTATGGTTTGGTAGCTAAAGGCATGTGAGTTGGTGAGGAGACAAAGAACTCTCTTGACTCCCTTTATTAACTTTTTGTTTATATCTCATGGTTAATTTATAATGAGAAGACGTTGGTTATCTTACAATGTTTGAAACTAATTGCTTTTAACACCATAGATGGCAATGTTCAGATAAGGAAGAGAACCTTCAGCAGGGACTGGCTATGACTGCCAAGGGTGTGGAAGCTATTTTATAAAAACACCTTCAACATTAAGAAAAAGCCACTTAAAACAGCATATTTAAATGTGCTTTATTATCATACTCACAAGTGCTTAAGGATTTGCATTTTTAAACAATGGAGTGTTTTCATTTCAGTAGTTCTTCCAAGGGTGGTCCATAATATAAGGTACTAAATTTGTAAAATAGATTTGCATTTCAAATTAACTACAAGAAAAAGTTGGATGTGTCTACTGAGACCCAATAAAGCTACCAGAAAAATGACTTTTATCTTACCTAAAATTATGTATTACATCAGAAATGGGCCCGTTAACGCCTCATTAGTTTCTTCTTCAAAGAGTTTGTCAGTAAGTTTTATAGTCTTAATCGAAGCTAAGAGGATGGTAAATGGAATTTTTCTCCAGTTTTTCTTTCATTTTAAAATGGCATTCATTTCAGCTAAACTTTAAAAATACTTCCTTTTATGATGAGCATTACTTAGTGCACGTATAGAGAGTACCATCCAACCTCAGATGGGCTCAGGAATTTCAGAGGCATCTGGAAATTCCTGCAAGTACTCATGGGTAGCAGCCTGCTTTGGTGGAAGTTGGGGGAGAGGATGGAGAAGGCTGGGGTGTGACTCTGCCTGTGTTGAAAGCTGGGGTGTGACTCTGCCTGTGTTCACTCTCTCTGTCTGTGAGACATTTCATTAAGCTTGCTAATGCTTTAGTTTCCTTGCTGGGGAAGTGGGAAGTGAGACAACCCCCTCACAGGCCAGCCTGGGGAGGAGAGTAAAGTCCCTTTGGTTGAGTCTTTCACAGTGTTTTGTTGGTTCTGTTTGGCAACCATTTTCAGGGCAGCAATTCTTCATCAGCAGTTGAATATCCCCTGATACTTAAGTCCATCACTTTCTGTAGTGTAAATAGAAGAGTCTAAGCTAAGGGTGAGCAAACTGTGGTTACCCCCATGTTTTTGTAGTGAAAGATTTATTTTTTTCTTGCTGTGCCATAGCATTTAGACATTGTCTCTGGCCGCTGTCATGTGACCATACAGAGTAGGTGTGACATATATTCTGTGACCTATAAAACCTATGATATGTACTTTTTTTTCCCCCCATAAAAACCATCACACTTTGGTCTAAGCTGTTTTCATGACTTGCTTAATTTAGGTCTTGGTTAATCTGTACTATGAAGTGACTGGTGTGCAGAACTTGGAGGACCTGTTTCAAGTGAGGCACCTTAGGAGTAGACTAATTGCTTAGCTGTTCCCAGGGTTAACTGGAAAAGACCACGGATTATCAGTGCTTAGTGGTGACGTTCCTCAGAACAGTTGAAAGTAACCAATCTGGAACCCCCAGAAGGAGATTGGGATAGGACCAAAACTGCCTGATTCCACTTCAAAGTGGGAGGTGCCAGAGGCTGACAACACCTCCCATTGGGTAGCAACCTCCATCTGCCCAGAGTTAGGGAAATTATTCAGCCCTCATGACAACATGTGGATCTCATCAAGTGTAATAAGTCTTTGTGAGTCATTCTAAATCCTGAGTTGAAAGATTGCAGTCAGATATCCTGCACAGTCTGGAGATCTTGGATTGAGTGAATATTGCTTGGTAACTAGGATGGGCAGTTCCAGTGCCAAGGTGTGCAAAAGTAGCCAAGACTCTGTCTGAACTGTAAATATGAAGATTTAGATACGTTTAACAGCAGGGTAATTGTTGACCCCTACTCAAAGTTCTGAGGACTTCTTTCTTTTCTTTTTTTGCAATAAGTGATGGTCTGCCAGTGCCGATTTATTTTTCTTCTAATTGTTCTTTGGAAAGGTTGACAATGCAGCCATCATTCCTGAGAGTGGATTGATGCTTTAGAGTTCAAACATGCTTCTATTAACCTAATTCTATTCAAGTAACATGACAGATGGTGACCTTATCAGTTAGAAGAATTATTTCTGTTTTATAGATGATGAAATGTTTGGTTCCGAGAAGTTGAGTCACTTGCCCGAAGCCATAGGGCTTTAAAACTGAAGGAGGGCCTCTTGTCTTTGCCTTCAGAGCTCTGTTGTCTTCACCATGACATTTTACCCAGTTTCTTTCAGCCAAAGTATATTGAAAGATGAGTGAAATACAAAATTTCTTTCTTATCCAATAAACACCGAGGAGAAAACCAGGTAATTTTACATTAGGAGGAAATAAAAATAGCACCTAAGTTAGAGGCTGCAAAATGCTGACCCAGAGCTCTCCTCTGGCCTTAGAGCTGTTTGGTTGAGTTCAGACAACACCTGCACACACACACACACACACACACACACACACACACACACACACACACGGAATTGAGTTTTAGGTAATATCCCAAATGAGTCCCGATTTACAGCTGCTTTTGAGAAGCATCAGACATGCAGCTCACATTCCTGAATGGCCATGGGCTGGAGTGAAGCAGCAGTGTATCCAGGGAGCAGGCATTGCTTGGGTGTGGTGATATTGTGTTCTCCAAAATATTGTGCACCCTAATAAACTTATCTGGGGTCAGAGAACAGAACAGCCACTAGATACAGAGCCCAGAAAATGGTGGCACTCACACCTTTAATCCTAGCATTCCAAAGGCAGAAATCCCTCTGGATCTCTGAGTTCAAAGCCACACTGGAAACAGCCAGACATGGTGACTCATGCCTTTAATCCCAGGAAGTGATGGCAGAAAGCAGAAAGGTATTTAAGGCGTGAGGACCAGGAACTAGAGCTGGTTAAGCTTTTAGGCTTTTGAGCAGCAGTTCAGCTGAGATCCATTTGGATGAGGACTCAGAGGCTTCCAGTCTGAGGAAACAGGATCAGCTGAGGAAATGGCGAGATGAGGAAGCTGTGGCTTGTTCTGCTTCTCTGATCTTCCAGCTTTAACCCAATACCTAGCTCTGGGTTTGTTTTTTATTAATAAGAACTTTTAAGATTCATGCGACACTTGGGAGTTTCTTCCAGTGTCTCCCACTCCCTGGTGTTCTGATATCCAAACACCACTCTAGTCATTGACATACACAGCTGGTTCCCGAAAGCCTTTGCATTTCTGACCCCTGGCCTAGACTTGAGGACTAGCTTCTGTAATGAGGACATGAGACTCCCGTACAGTGGGAGACTATTGGTAGTTAGAACTTTTCCCCTGGAACATGGACTTTACATTGACTCTGATGCCATGGTCAGATTATTTATTGATACTGAATCATGATAGAACAAGTGGAAAACGGGCCCCTGGAATTAGCCAAGTTTAATCTATTTGAGAAACTGATTAGAAGGTAAACTTTTTGAATGAATTTCAGCATCAGGACTGAATTTGTTTTAGAAGATATTTATTTCACCTTAGTGTTATCACCATGTGATGAATTCTTTTTTTTTCTTTTTTTTTTTTGTGGAAAGCCTCATGTTGGCTAATAGGAGAAACTGGGACAAAGAGATGATGTGAGATAATTGTGAGTGCCTACTGAAAGAATGCAAAGAAGAGCAATGGTAAGCTTGGACAGATATCATCTGTCACAAGGGGCAGAGTGAGTGCAGGCAGGTCAAAGGAATCAATGGTGGGGCCTACTCAGTGATCAGGAAATGTGTCTGGTACACAACTGTCTGAGTGAAGCACGATGTTTAGGATGGATTATGTCATTCAAACTCAAAGGGATAAATTACACCCCATTGAAGAAAAAAAATCTATGCTGAGGGACTTGAATGGAAACTATAATAAACAGTACATTGTTGAGATTTTAAATACATATGGCCTTTGATGAGAACATCTCTAGATAATTGTGTTTGTTCTTGTTATCATCCATTCATACATTTGATAATTACTTATGACAGCTTACTAGGTATATCAGTGGAGAACTACCCAAAGTAATATCATTGGCTTTTTTGCTTTTAGATTATTTTCAACCTAGTTGGGGAGGTGAGAAAGGAAGTCAAGGAATGTCTTACAATGTAAGAGTATGTGAATCAGGGTTCTTGCAGTTTGGGGAAAGAGATACTTTTTTTTTTTCAGTGTGAGCTGGTGAATGGCTTTTGAGAGATTAGGATTAGGGATTAGGCTAGGCTTTGAAGGATGCGGGGGTTGAAATATTAATGTGATTGTTGATGTTTCTCTGGGGGCTGCTAGAGGCAGAGCACTGACACAGAGGCAGTGAGCTGTGAGGGGACAAATTGTAAAGCCCATGGGCTTCCTGGCTACGAGGAAGAGCTGGACGGGTTGGTGGGTGCTGAGTGTAAGGGTCTTGCACCCCATGCTGGAGCATGTGTATCTCACAGATGTGATTTCCATGGGTGAGCAAGGCAACTTGCTGCCAGGACTATGATATACATTTAACAAGTGTCCAGGGTTGATAACTCTCAGTGGAGTTTGTAAAATGCCTTTATAAATAGCTGCAATATACAGGAAAGTTTGCTCAGGAGAGAACCAAAGCCTCCCTGAGCAGAAACATCTCCCCAGACTCTCACCTGGAGTTCACTTGGAGACTCTCCCAGGTCTAACACAAGCTACACAGGGAACAATAGAAAGCAGGGAGAGCAAATGTTCAGGGGGAAGCCTCTTGTAACTCATTACAGGTGGAGAATACATTTTGATGGTATCGATTCTGAAATGCCATTTTATTTTCAGTTTCAGCGTGTGCTTGTGGGAGGTTCCTCATTGGAATCCTTGTGAAGTCTCTCATGTTGCATGGTGCTCACTTATTCCCTTTTTTGAGCATCAAAGTACTATTTAGGGAGACACATTAGACTTAAATGACCCCAACCAATGCTATTTTTACTTGCTCAGAGAGCTGTGCAGACATGATGGGTAAAAAAAAAAAATAGTAAGATATCAAATGTGGTTTCTGTTATTATTCTTGAAGATATGAGTTTGTGGTTGCAGGTACTGATGTTAAGCCTGCCTTTCAATACAGCATGGTGGCTGTTTGTATTACAGCTCTCCCAAGTGTACATTCAGGAGAAAAGGTAAACAATGCTCCTCACCTAATGTGACAGGTGAGCTGGATGTGATGATACAGGCTTGAAATCCTAGCACTTTGGAAGAAGAAGCAGGATATTGGGAGTTCAAAACCAGCCTTTGTTCCATAGTGAGTTAGAGGCCATCCTGGACTACATGAAACCTTGTCTCAAAAAGCCAAAAAAAGCACATTAAAAAAATAAAGAAAAAAGTTTCATGAGAATAGATTCAGCACATGTTGTTCCCTTAACAATTTAGGTAGAAGTGAATGTCTGATTTTTTTTCCTTAAAATAGTCTTAAAATTTATAGAGTAATAGAGAGTCCAGATAAAGTTGTTATATGTAATTTATAACATTCCAAAATTAGTTTATAAGTATAGATTTGAATTTTCAACCACAAAATGAAGTGAAGGTTAATTTTATGTGTCCACTAGATCAGGCCATGGGCCCAGAGGTCATGCTGGATGAAAGCATTCAAGTCAGTGGATCTTGGCTGGCTGTTCTCTCTCCAGGGTGGGGTGGGCATCATCCAGTGTGTGGGGAGCCAGCATGGAACAGCATCAGCAGCAAAGGCACAGGAAAGAGGAATCCTCTCCTTCTGTGTCCCATCTTCCTGTTTGAGCTGGACCATCTCATCTTTTCTGCCATTGGGGTGGGATGTCTAGTGCATACACAGACCTTCAGACTCACACTAAGGCACACCACCGGATTTTCTGAGTCACCAGTTTGCAGAAGACAGGTCATGGGATGTCATAGCTTCTATAATGAAATGAACCAATTCTGTATAGTGCCTAGGTATTTATGTGTCTAAGTATCATATATTTATGTATCTTTGTATCATCTGCCTGTCTTCTGTCTGTCGATCCATCTGTCTACTCACCCCTCTTTCTATGCACTTTTTTTTGTGTGTGTGGGGGACCCTTATGAATACAGCCTTACAAATACAGAGGGTCATCGTAAAGTCATTGTGGTTTCTTTTTTGGCAACCACTATTCTTATGAATTATTTGTTTTTATTTATTCTTACTCTTGGTTAACATTTAGATACAGCCTCATGATTCCTACAGTCACACTATTTCCTCTGGAGCATTGTGAAACACAGTTATTATTTAGTAATATGCCTGTGCCAGGATGTTTCTCTCCAGCTTCAAATTCCATTAAAGTTGAAGCTTCTTTCTCTTAGTACACGGCTTTTGCACACTGTGGTGGAAGATGTGCCAAGACATTCTTTTTGCTCCTATTCTGATTTTATTTCCTTCTCTCCACTTTCCCAGCTTGATAACTTTGAAGCTTGTGAGAGCATGTAGTGACAGAGTGGAAAGTTAGAAAGTATTCAATATTTTCTCCAGGTTCTAGAAATCTCTTCATCGCAGGGGATCTCTAATGTGTAATCTCTTCTCCTCACATGGGTGAAAGTATTTATACCAACTTACCTATCCCCCATGATGCATTGCTCAGCTCTGAGACATTTAAAAATGTGGTAATATAAATATATGACAAAAATCTTCATTCTGACTCCTTCAAAGTGTACAGTTCTTTGGTTTATATTGTTCAACCTTTGTCACCATTCACCTTCAACTTTGTACCTATTAAAAAAATAAGTTGGGTTGGGGATTTAGCTCAGTGGTAGAGCGCTTGCCTAGCAAGTGCAAGGCCCTGGGTTCAATCCTCAGCGCCCCAAAAAAAAAAAAAAAAAAAAGAAAAAAGAAAAAAAAAGAAGTCCTTATTTCACACTCCCCCTGCCTCTACTCTGACAAACATAATTCCATGCTCTGAGCCTGAGTCTGATTGCCCTGGTACCCCCGGGTAAGAGCAATAACATAATACATGTCTTTTGAATTGGCTTATTTCACATAGTGCAGTATCTTCAAGGTTCAGCTGTGCATCAACTTCCCTTTAAAAGGTAGAATGATAGTCTCTTGTGACTATATCACACCTGGAAAGAACGGTAATCGTGAGCAGAAAGTACAGCAAGGGAGGGCCAGGAGAAGAGGGTTCCTAGCATTTGTAGACCCAACATCAGTGTCAGCTTTGCCCATGACATATGGGACAAGGTCATGTAGCAGAGGCACAGATTTGAAGGCATTGTCCTGGGTGTCTAGTGTCCAGGATCAAGTCACATAGGGAATCTATGAGTCTGGCTGGCTATTTGATACCTACTTCTCTGCTTGGCTCTGCCATTGACCTGTCACCCTACATGTACAGCTTCTGTAAAATGAATACAACCGTCTCAGTGGCTGACAGTCATCCCCTGAGAGCTGAAAAGGCAGTTGTTACATATGTGTAAAAATGTGTAAAATTGCACAGAAGTAGGATTTGGGGAAGAAACTAGTGCAGATATAGGCATTTCTAACAAAGGGAATAATGACAAGCATTCTCCTTAGAAGGTGCTGCATCATCCTGTGATGAGTCAGGGTATATTAGATGAGGATTGGGTATACACACATGTTGACATCGAATGGGCCAGAAAAAGGGTGGGGGATAAAGAGGAGGGAGATGGTATGTTCTGAGTTTGGGTGTTTGGGTACCTGTAGATAGGGTGTGTGAGATGCTTCTCTTCCAGGCTGTGAAGATAAGTTAGGAAGGCACTGGTGCTGTGAATGTGGAGGCTGTGGGGTGGATGATGAAGTCACTTAGAAGTGTACACAGCAAGGCTAGTGGGGCAGGAGATAAATGAGGAGATACCAAGAAGGAATGCATAGAGAAGTAAGGAAAGAGCAGGAGAGAGAGTCACAGTGGCCAAGAAAGGACGAGAGTTCAGATTAAAAGCGTTATTGATTGCTGAGGAATTTCATATGGTAAGTAACAAAAAGTGACCATTGGATTTTGAAGCTAGAAGGTATTTGGTGACCTGGGTGATGTTTTAGAGGCGGAAAATCGAGCTGTCATGGTAATAATGAATGAACGGTGTGTGGACCACTTTTAGAAAACGCTGTATACAGAGAAGTTGGAAAGAACAAGATTGGAAGAGAATTGAACAGTTCGTGAGGACTAGGGTAAAGCTGAGAGGTCCTTATGTTTTTAATTGGGAGGAAGTTGACTTTACTAGCTAAGAGCTTGTAAATTTATATCAGTACACTGATCTGATAGCCATATCCTGAGTATATCAGATGCCGTTTACTGAGTACCCACTATGTGCCAAACATAATGACATTCTGTGCTTTCATGTAAATCTCTCATTTAAATGACAATACTATCATCATTTTCCAGACCAAGAAACCGAGCTCAGGTTATTTGCTGATGGTCCTACGGCTAATAAGTTGCAAAGTACATGCTCTTGTTGTTACATTGCCATTTTCATACCGATGTTGAATATTTTATTATGCACCTAGTTTTATTTTTATTTTTATTTTTTGCTTGTGAACATGGCCTTCCCAGGCATACAACCTCCTAGGTATTTATCCAAGTAACTCCATAAAAATCCCACAACTTGTACACACATTAAAACCTGCACACAGAGCTTTGCTAGAAACGTAATTCTTAGTTGCCAAAATTTGGAAGCAACCCAAATATCTTTCCGTAGGTGAGTGGATAGATCCACTGTGTACACCATAGAGTGGATATTATGCTACAACAAAAAGGAACAAGTTGTCAAACTACAGAAAGCCATGGAGGAAACATGAATGAATATCGCTAAGTGAAAAATGCCAGTCTGTATAGCTTACACGGGGATTAATTGTAAATATATGATATTCTGGGAAAGACAAAACTTTATCGACAGTAAGAAAAGATCTGTATGCCAGTTGTTTCATACAACAAGGCAGGGAAATTCTCGTATGATACTGTGGGCAAGTGGCATTATGTCCAAACTCACTGAGCTATACAGCATCAACAAAAGAACCATCCTCTTCAGTTAATTAAAATGTATCAGTAATGTTTCATCAGTATTGATATATCACATGCATGTAAAATGTTTATAATGAAGAAACTGTATCATGCAGAAAAGGAATGCCTAGGGACTCTGTATTTAAAGTGTATTTCTTCTCCTGGAAACTGAAAACTGGTATAAAAATGAGGTCAGGTCTATTAATTAAGAAATAATAAATATCCCTGTAGGTCAGTTATATGCACAACAACTTCTGAAGAATCTTTTTGGTGAGCATGTTCCTTTGAGGCTTACATAATACAGTTACAAGAAAGAAAAACAACACTTCTTCCAGAAAGAAATAATCAGCTGAACAAATCAGTAGTTATCAGAATGCAGGCTGTGGTACATCCTGTTTTTTGAGCCCCACTTATTTACTAGTAAAGGAACAGAAAAGGGAGGCTTTAATTGATTCCAAGGCTGCACTGAAGTCCTTAGAGTTGTTAGGACACCAGAGGGGAGTCCATTACTGCTGCAGCGGGGTTTGGAAGAGCCTTTCATGAATGAGGTGAGGAGGCAGAGAGGAGAGCAGACAGGGAGAGGCTGTGCCTTAATCAGTTACAGAACTGGGCTCAGCTATAGCACATCCTTAGTGTGGTGTTCGTACTCACTGAATGCCAAGCACCCACCCCACCTGGCACTGTAGCATTGCTGTGGGGAAAGAATCAAGGAATAGGTAAAACCAGCTCCTTTCAGAGCTTTTCCCCTTCTCACTAGCTACTCTGTGAGTTGCCACAAGATGGCCGTTCTCACCCCAACCCCTTCTCTAGTCTTACTGAAAAGCACACGGGCAGCTGAGTGGTTTCCTGTGATCTGCTGGGGTCAGCCTCTGTCTTAGTTAGGGTTTCTATTGCTGTGAAGAGACACTAAGACCTTATAAAGGAAAACATTTAATTGAGCTGGCTTACAGTTCAGAGGTTTAATCCATTATCATCATGGCTGGAAGCATGGTGGCATGCAGGCAGACATGGTGCTGGAGAAGGAGCTGAGAGTTCTACATCCAGATCATCAGGCAGCAGGAAGAGAATGCAAGCCACAAGGCCTGGCTTGAGCATCTGAAACCTCAAAGCCAACCCCCTAGCGATGCATTTTCTCCAACAAAGCCACACCTACTCCAATAAGTCTATACCTCCTAATAGTGCCACACCCTATGGACCTCTGGGGACCATTTTATTCAAACCACCACAGCCGCTAATCATCAGAAGTGACAGGTGATGTTTCTCTGTAATCCTCAGCCACACCACCCTCCAGGGCCAAAGCCTTGCAGCAGCAAGCATCATTTGTGAGTGGAGCTTATTCTGGACTCTGGAGGGCCTCCAGGGTCACTCCCAAGAGAGGGCTCTGCACTTCTCACGCACACTGCTGCCAGATGGCAGTGCCAACAGTGCAGTAACTTGGCTCAGTCCCTTCTGTGTGTGAAGCGACTACTTGGTTTCTGGTATTTTATTAGATTTCAGCCCCAAGTGATGTGTTACAGGTTTAGAAGGTATGTGGTTCATGATCTTTTTCTTCTATTTCATAAGCTCCTAGGTGGAGAGACTAGAGAAAACAGGAAAAAGAAGGCCCTAAATGACTGTGCCCTGAACACATCAGGAGCTACAGGAAGGGTCCCCCTGCTCCCTAAAGGGCAGTTCCCTTAACTCTGTATTTAATATTGTTTGAGTAACATTTTTAGACTAAGGATTATTGTCTCATATTAATATATAAACACTCTCTCAGTATTCTTCCATAGCCTCTGTGGTAGGCAATTTGCTAAGAGTTCTGAATTTCTGAGCAAGTGGAAGCAAATGCAAGGGGGGTTGGTGGCCTGATTTTGGTGAAGTTGTAGGGACTGACCCTGAGGGAACCACAGGGTGGGGACATTATTCTTGCTTACTCATTTCCCCTGGGAGTTTCTTTGCAAGTATTTGAGCAGGTATGTGCCGTGTACTGCATGAGGCTGTCCCTGCATAGGAGTGTTGGGAGGATTGGTATAGGAAATTACAGCTGGGAAGAGCCTGACATAGAATCTACCCTTCTCAACTGGTAGTGCTGGTCCTAGACTCATGCTGGGTTCCCTGGAGACCCGCTGCTGCTTTGTTCTGGGTCAGTGTCTTTTACTTGTAATGCTCTGCACTTCCATAAGACTTGCAAACTCAGAGATGTGTGCTTAGTGTGGGGTTTCAAAAGGGGGAGGAAAAAAACCCAAAAGTCACTCAATTAGTGATTGCCTCTCTTGTTTATAGAGAGAAGTAATGGTCGAAAGCTTCACTTTATGAATGAGAGAAATGATATATACAGAGGCTAAAGTGACGTATTCAGAGTTACAGGTCTGAGGAGCTGGACAACAACGAGACTCTGCAGGCAGGAAGGGTAGAACATGAGGCCAAGCCAAAGACTACTGTTTAGATGGGATCTGGGGTGGCAACAGGTCGCTTATTAGGCTAGTTATTGATTTAATGAAGCTATTTAACCTTCCAAAGCCTTACATTTACTTCCCCAATGAGTTTTTTTTCTTTTTTTTTAAATTACTGGGCTTTGAAGACAGAAAGGTATGGTCCGAAGCCTGAGTTTACTGTTCACGATTTGTGAAACTGACTCATAGGAGAATAATAGCTTCCTCATGGTGTGTAGATAATAAAGGAGTCTCCATAAGGAGTGTGGTGTTCATCCCCTTCTTAATCCACAGAAAGTGGAGGTGTTACATACGACCTCTCACCTAGGGCTGTGGTTCTGCGAAGACAGTGGGTAGAGGATGGCGGACATCAAAGCGTCTATCACATCACCAAACAGGGTGTATTAGAAGGCAGCCTTGTTTTTTTTTTTAGCCACTACATCACCTGAGGGATAATTATTCTGACTCCTCTCTCTCTGTAGTGCTGAGGATGAAACCCAGGTCTTACTATATGCTAGGGAAAGGCTCTACCAGTGTGCTATATCTGTAGCCCCTTTAAACATGTTTATTTTGCGATAAGGTCTTATTAATTTAATGAGGCTTGCCTTTAACTTTGCTTCGTAGCTCAGGCTGGCTTCAAGTTCACGATCCGCCATCTCAGTTTTTTGAGTAGCAAAGATTCTAGGCATGTGGTACCATGCTTGGCCATTTCTCCTGACTTCTTACACCATAGTTCCTCCTGCCAGGGAGGTTTTTATGAATGGAATCCCACACACTATCTTCTTCAGTTTTACCTTCTCTGATCTTTATTATGTTTGAAATGTTGGTCATTTTTGTTTCATACAGTTGTATTTCATTCACTATCATGATTAAACCTTTTTGTTGTATGAATATTCTAAAATTTTATGTATCTGTTTTTTCCAGCAGATAGGCATATGGGTTATTCTGCATTTTGAGGTTTGTGAGTAATGCTGCCATGAATATTCTTTTCTAAATTTTTATTTTTACATTTATTTATTCGTGTGTGTAAGTGTGGGCATGCATAGGCCACAACTTGTGTGGAGTCAGAGGAAACCTGTGGGAGTCAGTTCTCTCTTTCTACCATGTGGGCTCTAGGGATCAGACTCAGTCATGAGGCTTGGCAGCAATTGCCTTTACCCACTGAGCCATTTCATTGGCCCTCATTAGCATGCATATATCTGTCTTCTGAGAATACACACACACACACACACACACACACACACACACACACACACACACATTTTATATATATATATATCTTGCAGTACCAATGCTAGGTGGCAAGATAATTACACATACACTTGACAGTAATAGAAACTGACAAATAATTTTCCAGCGATTATAATGATTTCCACAAATAGATATCTTTTAACATCTATAAAATTTTGTTACATCCTTAGTAGGGTCATAAGAACTCGGGCTTGAATCACGGGAAAAGTGAGTGGCTGGCTTTCTTCTTTTGGTTGATGTTCTGGTTGAGTTGTGTTTTTAGAAAGCATGAAATACCATCTCATTTCCATCAACTTGGCTCATAGAGGAGAAGGTCATTGTTATGAAGAATCATATGCAGGAGAAGTTAGACCAGCGGCTCTCAACCTTCCTAATGTCAGCCATAAACTTATTTTTATTGCTGCTTCGTAACTGTAGTTTTGCTACTGTTAAGAATCATAATGTAAACATTGGTGCCTTCCAATGGTCTCAGGTGACTCCTGTGAAAGGGTCTTTCAAACCCCCAAAGGGTCACGACCCACAGGTTGAGAACCACTGATCCGGAGAAAGCTGAACTAACTGTGTAGCTTTAAAAAGCTCAGGGAGTTGTAGAGGTGCTGCATGGAGATGTCCTGAGTGCTGTGCTCTTAGGCTTAATTCCAGCATCCCAGGGGCAGTCTGCCTCCACTGAATTTCTTCCCCAAACAGGTACCATGAGCACCCATAGTAACACCCATGCTGACTGTTGGAGGATCTGTTCTGGTTGGTCATGTTCCACCACCTACTGTGCTAAACCTTCTCATCATCACCCTGTTGACTAGGAACCTTTTTTTTTTCAATTGCTTGTCAAAATTACAGCCTTCTGTCTGACTGAAGTTTGTAAGCCATCTGACCTCTGGATGCCTCCTGCCACCATTAATTCTTATGCAGCAGATACACATACTGTTTGGGTTCCTGGAGTGAGCCACTCTTTATATTAGATGTTAGGGCTGGTGAGAGGGTTGAGTAGGTAACATTGTTCCCTGCCAGGCCTGACAGCTTAAAGTTTGGTATTCAGGATGCAAGTTGTCCTATCCCTGTACATGTGTACCTTGGTATGGCCACGGACACACTTACACTCAAGTGTCAAAAAGTTGTATGTTAAATAAAGTACATAGAACCATAATAAGAAAGTCAAAAGAAAGTTTTAGCAGCCATGGCTGTGATTTAATATTGTGAGTGTAGAAAAAAAATATTCAAGTAGCTGTATTAGTTCTCTAGAGCAACAGAATTTATAGAATGAATCTTTCTGTCTCTAGAGAAAGGGGGTTTATTAGAATGACTTACAGGCTGTGGTCCAGCTAGTCCGACGATGGCTGGCTGTGAATGGAAAGTCCAAGAACTCAGTAGCTGTTCAGTCCACAAGGCTGGATGTCTCAGCTGGTCTTCGGTAGACATCAGAATCCCGAGGAAGTAGGTTCTATGCCAGTGAAGGAATGGACTTGCTAGTGAGGCAAGAGCAAGCAGGCAAAGAGCAAAAGCTTCCTTCTTCCATGTCCTTATATAGGCTTCTAGTAGAAGTCATGGCCCAGGTTAGAGGTGGGTTTTTCCAGCTCAAAAAAGTTGGATTTAAGGTGTGTCTTCTTGCCTCAATGATTCAGATTAGATGTAGATCTTCTCACTTCAAATTAAGCAAAAGTAGCTCACAGGTGTAACTCCACCTTTGGGTTTTAGTTAATTCCAGATGTTGTCAAGTTGACAACCAAGAATAGCCATCACAATCATCCTCCACTAAGGCTGTTTTTCAGTGTTTTTATGGTTCATTGCATGTTAAGCAAACAGCACAGCTTGGCATTCTGTGCTTAGTTTATCTGTTAGACAAAGAAGGAATCCCCTGCAGGAAGCCAGGAAGTCAGCTCTAAAGAGTTTCGCCCGTATGAGCAAGCTTGTAGAGAAGAGAGCTATAACTTATTGAAGTGGTATTACACTCTCTTGAGTCTCATCAAGCAGAAGAAATAGTTGTTCCCTGTGGATCACATCTTGGAGTTATTTGCTGGAATATTTTATAGGTTCAACAGATTTAGTTGTGATTTGAGAAGGAATAACCAAAAACATACATTCCTGAGTCTAGTTTTTTTAGACCTTTAACTTAAAATAGAGAATGTTGTTACTTCAGCTCATCCATTTTCTTCTATTATAATTTCCCCTGGGTGCTTATTTGGCCCGGTAAATTATGCTGAGTAAATGATGTCCAGTACTTTTAGTTAATGCCTACTCTGCTATCATCTAAGGGGTTAACGAAAGACTCTATAGCTTATGAGGGAGAACACGAGGCTGTCTGAAACGAACTTTTTGGTATATTTTTCTCTCCAGACTTAAACAAATATTTCCACAAAAAATCCCACTGGAGAGGCAAGGGGCAGAAAGATTTTAAGAGTCAGATGCAGTGGAGGCCTGCTGTAGTGGAGACCTACTGCAGTGGAGGGCTACTGCAGTGGAGGGCTACTGCAGTGCAGGACTACTGCAGTGGAGGGCTACTGCAGTGCAGGACTACAGAGGGCTACTGCAGTGCAGGACTACTGCAGTGGAGGGCTACTGCAGTGGAGGGCTACTGCAGTGGAGGGCTACTGCAGTGGAGGGCTACTGCATGGAGGACTACTGCAGTGGAGGGCTACTGCAGTGGAGGGCTACAGCAGTGGAGGGCTACTGCAGTGGAGGGCTACTGCAGTGGAGGGCTACTGCAGTGGAGGGCTACTGCAGTGCAGGACTACTGCATGGAGGACTACTGCAGTGCAGGACTACTGCAGTGGAGGGCTACTGCAGTGCAGGACTACTGCATGGAGGACTACTGCAGTGGAGGACTACTGCAGTGGAGGACTACTGCATGGAGGACTACTGATGAGGCTATTTCAAAGTGGTGTAGTTGGAGGGGTTTCCATTTCTGATGATTTGAGATTGTTCTTCAAAACCTTTTTCACCTCAGGCACAGAACTAAAGATCCTAATTAGAGAATCCATTAAAAATAGCTTAACCTAGTCGGTGGTTTAATTTATACATGTGATGTTTCTCTGAAGGTGAAGTGATTAATATTAGCCAAGGCATGCATAAGATGAGAAGTGCATGTTCTAATAAATTAATCAACTTCCAGGGTAATTAAAAACTTGAACTCAGCTGTCTCTTCACAGCTATATTTCTGTAAGTTAAATCAAACCTCAAACATTATTTAAGGCTTCAGTGTACTATATTTAACATTAAAAAATTAAATCTGGAATCTGTTCACATTTCTATAGATGTTCTGCTTGGTAGCTAGCCTTTTGTGGAAATTTAGATTTTAAACCTTTGGTTCATTCAAATACTCTTTTCTGTTTTTGAGAACGATTGAGGAGAAAAGGAAAGGACATTTAGACATCAGTCCTTCAGTTCCTTGATGGCTCATTCACAAACACTAATCCTGGAAACATTTAACGGCTTAAAATGTACTGAATGAATTTGTCATTTGAGGACAGTCTTGGAATGAATGTCTTTAGCTCGCTGGCATCCTACTGCTATTACTTAGGCTTGCTTCCAATATCAATTCACAAGAAGCTCTGGCTAGCTTAGCCATACAACCTGTGTTCAAGTTATATCCACTTTGTGGTCTTGAAAGAAATACAATAATTGACTAGTTAGTATTATGTATTAAGTTAGGGCAGTCATGTTTAAGTGATAAATACCAAGGTGGCATGATTGTCATTGGAACTGCAAGGTACTGTGAATAAAACGCCTTGACAAGAAAGAAGCTTTGTCTGCAGAGACCGATAGATTAGATTTCACTAATGTGGAAAGATTGTAATGTTACAGGTCCAGAGGCTAATTACCTTATCTTGGGTGATCTTAGCCCTGAGAATAGCCATTCTTCCCCCACCAATGTGTCAGAGCTAACATCCTGTGACTAATAGATACAAACCTTTAGAATTTATTGACTTAGAAGACCCATTGGCTTCCAGCAACCCAAAAGCTCACAATGTCATCAGCTAGCATCTTAGGCCTATAGACAGGCTTTCCTCATCTGCTGTAACCACCTCTCTGGTGTACCCACCCACCAATGCATTTTAAACTTGCCTTGATTTATGGCTTTCTTTGTTCTTTAAAACTATAGAACTTCATAAATCTGCTTCCATTATGGAACATGGAATTTGGGGTAACTTAAATCTGTGTTCCTGGACCATGGTCACTTAAAAAAATGGCCCCAGAGCACCCTATCTCTTATTCCCTTTAGATGAGAGCTGTGGTTTTTCCATTGACAGTATTTAATATCAAATACTAGAAAGAATGGGTCCTTTAAAATACCTCCAATATTTACCTAAGTAAGAATATTTCAGTTTCATGTGTAAAAATATAAACATACAGTCTCATGGAACAGGTTATATCCCAAATCCTTTTGTTTAAGAGGTTTCCTGAATGAGAAGATATTTGCCGTGCTAGATGGATTATTTCAAATTTAAGTTCTGTTTCCAATTTCAAGTTCTTAAAAAAGTCCAACAACCAACGAACATAGAAGTGCTTATTGCTAATTCAGCTGCCATTGCAGAACACGAAAGGAAATCACGAGGCCATTAACACATCTAGAAATAGTCATTTTCTAGCTTTCGGTTCCTAAGATAACTCAGTGAAAGGAAAAATTTTATTTAATGCAGAGGGAAGTGAATTTTCAGATGATTTTCTTTTTTAAACTTTCTTCCTCCTCCTCCTCTCCTTCCCTCTATTACTTCTACCCTTCTTTAGCCCCATTGGATGCTGAGATATACAAATGTTCAAGCTCTTTCTGTAGAATGAATGGCATAGCAGTTTCACACAAGCTTGCATATTCTCTCACATACACTCTAAATCATTTAGATTATTCCTGATGTATGGTAGATATGAATAGCTGCTATTCCATATGTGGGGGAAATAGTAACAAAAATGCTTGTCAATGTTCAGTGAAGGTACAGTATGGCATCTTCCCCAAATGTTGTTGAACTGTGGATATGAAACTTGTAGATAGAGTGGACTGACAATATTGAAAACTAGGATGAAAAGTTTTGGTTGCAAGAGTGAGTGACCAGTGTAGGTTGCCTTTCAGCCTGGGGCTGGTTACCTGGCCACAGAGGAAGAGGAAAAGAATCCATGCAAATCTCCTGAGGAGGTGTCAGGAATGGTGGCTGGAGCTCTGAGATCTGGAGATGCACTTTCATACCTGTCATTCCAGAGATGCAGGGGATTTGAGGGCTTTCCAGCTGGACAAACTGTACTCATGTCTTTGCCTCATTTTGTTCCTGTTCTAGTAAAAAACAAAACAAAACAAAAAAAAACCTGAGGGGGTGGTGGAGACAGACACAGAGACAGACAGACGGACAGTCAGAGAGAAAGAGAGAGACAGAGAGAGGAGTGTGTATATGTGTATGTGTAATAGCTGGTTGAAATTGAGAGATGATTAAGGCAGTTGGGCCAGCAGTTGAGGATTCCTGGGTGGCTAGAAAATAACATTTTAAACCAAGAGAAGAGGAAGATAATTTAATAATTTCTCCTTGTTAAAAGAAGTAGCATAGAATGACTGGAGTGGTTAAAAGTAGGGTAGACTATCTAATGATAGAAAGAAAATGAAGTCTGTAATACTTTCATTTAGAAGTCTCCATGGTTGTTCAGGGTCATAACCTGTTCAGGTCAGGTTTTCTGAAGTGGGCAGTTCTTTCCCCAGTTAATGCCAGGGGTGCACATGTATGTGTGGTGCGTATGTGCTGGCATGCTGAAACCAAAGTACATTTGGGCACAATAGAGTAGGGTTGTCAGGAAGGAACAATTCAAGATGTCTAAACAAAATTGAATGTCAAGTAAACAAGCAGTGTGTGTATGATGTGTGTTTTGTGTGTATGTGTGTGTTTGTGCATGTGTGTGTGAGTGAGTGAGTGAGACACACACACACACACACACACACACACACAGAGAGAGAGAGAGAGAGAGAGAGAGAGAGAGAGAGAGAGAGAGAGCGAGAGAGAGAGAGAGCGAGCAAGCACATTTGTGCACCCCAAATACTTTAAAAGAGATATTCCTTCTAAGAATTTGGAGGTGAGTTGCTTAATTTTTCCCCATTTTTTAACAGAGAACATACAACCTAAGTTCTACACCTCAACCATTTTTAAGTGTAAGATGTGCATAATCTCATGTTGTATAGCAGACCTCTAGACCGTTTTCATCTTGCAATACTTAAACTGTGTTTCTACTACTCAGCTCCCCGTGTTTCTCCTCACTCAGATCCTGCCGATGGTGGTTCAGGAAATAAGGGCAACAATAGACAAATGGGATCTTATGAATGAAAAGCCTATGTTTATCAAAGGAAATAATTATCAAGTGAAGAGACAGTGTACAGAATGGGAGACAATCTTTGCTGGCTATACATCTGGCAGAGGACCAATAGCCAAAATATACAAAAATTAAAAAAAAAAACCAAAGAAAGAAAGAAATTACCCAATAAAAAATAGGCTAAGGACCTGAACAGAGAGCTTTCAGAAGAAGAAATACAAATAATAAATATTTTAAAAAAGATACTCAACATTCTTAGCTTGGAGGGGAATGAAAATTAAAGTTGTTTTGAGATTTTTCTCTCATGTCAGTTAGAATGTCATCAAGAAAACAAATGACAACAGACACTGGTGAGGATGTGGAGTAAGGGGAATCCTTACTCACTGTTGACAGCAGTACAAATGGTGTGGCCATGATGGAGGTCTGGAAGTTTCTATAAAAACTCAAAATAGATCTCTATATGACCCAATGATGCCACTCCTGGGCACATACCCAAAGGACGCTGTTTCCTACCAAGGAGATGCTTGCACATCCATGTTTGCTGTTGCCCTCTTTACAATATGAAGGATATGGAATAAGCCTAGATGTTCATCATTAGATAAATAGATAATAAAATGTGGTACATATACATAATGGAATTTTATTAAGCTGAAAAGAAAACAGAATTATGAAAATTTCAGGAGAGTGAATGGAACTGGAAAATATATGGGCTGGGGTATCTCAGGCTCAGAAAGGCAAAGATTGAATGTTTACCCTCAAACATGACTCCTAGCTTCTGGTATATATGTATATATAAACTGATGTTGGAGTATATGTGTATAGAGCCCAGGAAAATGTATGAACTTTTAAAAAGTCAATTGGAATATATACTTATGTGATAGCTAGAGGTTAGGTAATGGATACTCAAACACAGAATTATTAAGTTCTGGTGTTTTGCACAACAGGGAGGGCATTATAGTTTACAATAACCCATTTAATAATAAATATTATTTAATAAACAAGAGTTTGAAGACTGCAAACCCAAAGTAATGCTAGATGATGAAAATATTAGTTATTCTGATTTGAACAATAGCAATTGGGATTTTGATAGCATCGCACCTGGAGATTACTTTGAGCAGTGTAGGCATTTTATGCATATTAAGTCTGTCATCCTTGAGTGTCCTAGTTAGGGTTTCTATTGCTGTGAAGAGACACCATGACTATGGTTACTCTTATAAAGGAAAATATTTAATTGGGTGGCTTACAGTTTCAGAGGTTTAGTCCATTATCATCATGGCAGGACATGGCGGCATGCAGGCAGACATGGCGCTGGAGAAGGAGCTGAGAGTTCTACATCTTGATCTGCAGGCAACAGGAAGTGAACTGTCCCACTGGGTGTAGCTTGAGCACAGGAAACCTCAAAGCCTGCCCCCACAGTGACACACTTCCTCTAACAAGGCCATACCTGTCCCAACAAAGCCACACCTTCTAATAGTGCCGCTCCCTATGGGGGCCATTGTCTTTCAAACCACAACAATGAGTGTAGCATGGTTTTTAATTTATTTGTATTTTCTTTTATTGGCTTTAGAAATGTCTTTCAGTGTCCAGTGTACAAATCTCTCACTCTCCCAGGTTAAGTTTATTCCTATGTATGTTATCATTTTTGATGATATACTAAATGATATGGTTTACTTCTCTTTCTGGGTTATTTTAGTATATAAAAAACGGTAGGGAGTTTTGAATTCTAGTTCTGTATCCTGTAATATTGCTGAATAGATTTGTCTAACGAGTCATTTGTGGTTTTCTATTCACCTGACATTATGGACAGAGATGATTTTGCTTCATTTCCAGTATGTAGTAGATTTTATTTCCTTTTCTTGACTAACTGCTCTGGCTAGAACTTACACTCTGTTGAACAGTAGTGGAGAGAGTAGGTATTCCTGTTTGTCTCCTTTTCTTAGTAACAGACTTTTCATATATAAAGTTTCTTACATCTGGGAACTTATCAGTCATTGTCCTTAGACATAAAGTGAATCTCTTGGAGACAGCATATAGTTGAATCTTGTTTTTTTTTTTTTTCCAATCCTTCAATTGTCCATTAATAATCTTAAATTTATTTACATTTAAGGCAGTTATAAAGATGGAGAGAAATTCCTGTTGCATGCCATTATTTTCTGTTTGTTTTACAGATTTCGTTTTTGAGGGACTTGTTTCGTCTCTTTTCCCTCCTCTTCCTTTGTGCCCTGTCACTTTTCTTGTGGTGACATGTTTTGGCTCCCTTATACTTTTTCTTTTATGTATATTCTATAGATGTTCTCATTGAAATTTCATTAAAGATATTAAATAACAACTATAAAATTGTTATAATAATTTAAAACTGATAACAACTACAATAACACAGGCAAACTATTCCTTGACATCTCTATTCTCTCCTACATTATGTAATGGATGCCACAAATAACCTCTTTTTATATCACACAGCTGTAATTAGTTTTCATGTTTGCATTTTTGTAATGGGCTTTGATATGGTTGGCTTTGTGCTTGCCTGAGATATGGGAGTCTTTGAACTGGTGCCTGGGTTTCTCACTGAGGCATTTGCCCTGTTTGTCAGGATGGAGACTCCAGGTGTTCTATTCTGCCCACCCCCCATCTGCCACCACACCTGCCCTTCCGCTCTCACTGAGGACCATGCTATGATAGTAAGTCCTGTGACTACAGGAGGCTGTCACCTCTTAGGCTGTGATACTTTATCAAGATGGCTTCTCTCTCAAGGCTTACTTAGTAGATGAATCCCTTTACCTGACTTCTGGTTTCACTTTTTGGGCTACTCTTCCCACAGGAAGTTGCTCTAACCAAGTGTGATCTGTGTAGCGTGCTCACTAGTCCCGTGCTGGGAATGGCTTTGCTATGTCATGCCAGAGCTTAACTGAAAGTCTTTGGAGTTCCACCAGGAAAATCTGGGAAGGCCTTCCGCAGGTGGTCTCAGTTTAAGGCAAACATGAGTGGTGATTAGACCTATAGATAAATAGAGAGTCTGTGAGAAGATGTGTGAGATGCATCATTGCTCAGGGCCAGAGAACCAGCACAGCAGGGGTTGAAGGAGGCAGAGGGCGTACCTTTATATAGCTGGGGGAATTAAAACATATTTTACACGAACATTAAACTTTTCCTCTCCATTTGCCCGCATGGGGATTTGGAATGGCAGATTATTATTTTTTGGCATAAGTAGTTCTCACTTCTCTTCTGATCTTTGTTTATATGTGGTCAGGTGAGGTTGGGAGACAGCGATACCGTGGCCTGGTTTTCCTCCTGACTGTAGCAGGTGCCTGGAATTCTTCCTTGTCTCAGTCCATCCCCACTCCCAGGTGAAACTAGGTAAGAGTGGAGAACATTCCTGGAAAACCATCTTGGCAGGTTCTTCACAGGAACAATTTGTTAACCTTTGTAGTTCATGGAAGTCGTGTTGCAGGCTGCCCTCGAGGGCAAGCTCTGGCTTAACGAGGCCCTGTCTAGCTTAGGCAGGAGACTTTCAACTTGAAAGAAAAGAGACACAAGTCAAAGAGACGGGCCGTCTTACGGTGTAACTAGAGTGGTGTATTAGTTAAGAGCTCAATTCTGAAGGAGGGCAAACTGTACGGGGAAAAGCCATGAGGCATCAACCCTACAAAAACAAAACAAAACAAAACAACAACAACAAAACCACAGGCAACCAAGTAAAGCTGGGAGTGAGGTTGGTCCTCCCCGGAGAAGAGCACACATAAAACATACAGAATATGAAAATACACACAATAAAAAATACATACAAAAACGCAAGTAAAATTATCTGAACTCAGCAGGTTATATTCAGGAATATGTATGTATATTAATACATATGTGCATGCAATAGCAATTGATGAAAATGAAGCCATGAATTTCAAGTAGGGTAGGGTTTGGAGGGAGGAAAGGGAAGGGAGAAATGTGGAATGTTGTAATTAAAATGTAATCTCAGAAACAAACAACAACAACTAGAAGAAGAGCCTCACTTTTAGTGCAGAGTTCTGGGTTTACTCTCCGTGTTCCCTTGGTCAGGTTATTCCTCTAACCGCCATTTTCCTCTTCCAGGCAGTGGGCTCAGTGGTCGGAGTTTTGTTTACGATTCCCGATTCCCGGCACTTCTCCTTGGGAAGGAATGCTGGGAGGTGAGAAGCTTGAGTAGGCATTGGTTCTTTGTTGTTTTTGTCATTGGTGCATACATTGTTGATGCTGTTCTTTTAGTATAACGTGGGGCATTTTTTGCCGAATGGTAATTGATACTGGGTGTGTCATGGAGACTATAGATATGATCTGCAACAAGTGCATAAGCAATTCTTACTTTTCTCCCAAGTGCAAAATTTGTTGCAAATGAACAATGTATGGCTTAGGTCAAATGTACACCTAGGTTCACCTTTGTAAATAATCTTCTTAATACGGACAGCAACACGTGGCAGTTATTTTGAGTCCTTGATCTCGGGGGTGGGGTGAAGAGAGCTGTTTTTCTGGTCTGTTTTGGAACCCTGAAAGAATGGGTGCTTCTGGTGTGCCCTCAGTGAGTTCTGAGCCTCCTGCTGTTATTGTGGCCACAGCTAGGGAAGTTATCCTTGTTGCATTGTTGATGTCTCTGAACTGATTTATCCAAACACTTCCAGACTTATTGTCTGCTTTACCCTTGGCGCGTACGTGTTCAGAAGAAAACAAAGTGAGGAGTTCTCTGATTCTCACTCCACTGAAATTAAACCCCTTTTCTTAGTACATTTAATCCAAAGCTTTAGCTTTAGGAAGCTCTCTCTCTCTCTCTCTCTCTCTCTCTCTCTCTCTCTCGAATCATATCTCTTTTGTCTTGTTCATTTTGGAGACCACACAGAGAAGTGAAAAGCAGTCATGTGAGCAGGGTACATGTAAGTGTCATTGGGAGGTATTATGGGAAGTCACGTGTTTCTTACCGACTCCCCACATCCTCTCAAAGGCACCATTTTCACAGACTCTTCACAATGTAAAATACTCACTCGAACAATCAGAAAGCAAGTCATTTTTTTTTCTAAATCCAGTCAGTTTATAATAAATATTACTGGTTATAGTTGTTGGTCCTTTAGTAGCTGTTAAGCTAATGACTACTAGAAAAACACTCATTGACCATGTTTCTTGGTATAGAAATGATTTATCCATTTAACAGACGTTTGGAAAGTGGACCGGGTGCTGTTTTGAATACAACTGGTGACAAAAACTACTTCCATCTAATGGGAGAGATGAGCAGTTCCAAACTAACGAGTAAAAGCACATTTCCTCAGGGTAAGACAGAGAGCAGCCGTGGAGGCGACCGTCAGAGCCCACACTTAGTGTGTCAGAGCTGCTGTCCATTGCACATGCTGTTACTCGTGTCTAGAACACTGATGCGCCACATCTGAAAATGCTTTTCACAGTAGTGATGCTTAGAGTGATGGGTGCACGCTTAGAGTGATGGGTGCACGCGAGTGTGTGTCTGCGCGTGTGCATGCGTGCGTGCGTGCATACATGCGTGCATTGGTGTATGTGTGTGTATGTGTGTAACTGAGCTAAGTTCACTTTACAATCACATGATGGGGTCTTTTGAAACATCGTGATGGATTGTAAGCACTAGAAAACACATTTTTTTTTTTTTTTTTGTAAACGTGTTACAGTTTGACAGGTAGATTTTTAAAGCCCTCAAATGCACTGATCATGTAAAACAGTGACTGGATGCCTGTTCATGGGGAGGCAGCTGCTGCCTAGGGACAGATGAGCAGCTCTGGCTGGCAGCACTGCCTTTGAAGTCCTGGCTGATCAATGGAGCCTTTCACTTCCAGGGTCAAGGTGCTAACAGCCCATTAATAGGAGAGCAGGCTGGAGGAAGAGTGGAAGATCTGGAGACTCGCTGGACTTGCGCTGTTCACCAAAGGCAAACGGGTTTTGTGTGAGAGAACGATTTTCTGATTTTCTTCCAGCGTGAAAGCACGAACAGTGAGCTTCTTTTGACTCTCAGCCTTCGGTCCCATGTGGTCTCCTCTCTTCTAAGAAGGCCACTTGACAGCTGCTATGTTCTGGGCAGCTCTACAGAGGCTGCCCCCTTGGCCCTGAAGGGCTGTTTTGTAGTAACGGTAGTTCTGAATTCAAATCCAGGCTGTGACTCTTTAATTGATTGGCCAGTGTGAGATAGTTTGACTCCTGTGATTTATGTCCAGATTCCTTTCTTCTGAAGTCAGTCTACATTAGTTCGATGATGCAGTTCATAAGATAGCCACATTGCACATCATCCAGTGCCCGGCATGCAGGCGGCTCTGCAGACTCAACTCCGAAAGCCCCAGTGTTTATGAACTCAGCACCAGGCCCTTCTTTGGTTGTTTCTTTTGAAAGTCTCATTTTTCAGGCTTTGGTGAGAGTCTTAAAGGCAAGACACATTTCACAGGGCTGTTTATATACTCCATTTCACTCTGCTGAACCCCAGCACCAAGGTTCCTTAAAATCAGGAATCCTGGAGGACACGAAGCAATGTTTTCATACTGACAACTTGTGCAATGCCCGTTTGGCACGTGCCTAAACACAATGCGAATTCACCTCATCAAGACCAGGTGTTTGGGGACTTTGGATTCGGGCCACATTTAAACAGCCGCCCCTTGAAGGAGCCTAGAATTATTTTAGTCTTCAAGCTGTACTAAAAAGTGGAGCACATGTTTATGTTACAGCACCAATCGGGTCCAGGCTGGCAGAGTGTGGAAGGCTGTTCTTTTGGGGGTCACTAAATCTCAAAGGCTGTGTTCCATCCTGTGATGGATGCTTACAGAATCCCTGCCTACCATAAAAGAGGAATCTGGCCTGAGAAGATGGCTCAATTGGCAAGGACAGTGTGAGGACTTGAGTTTGATGCTCCCAACCCACAAAGAAGGGCAGGCGGGCCTATTTTAATTCCAGAATCGAGAATGCAGAGACAAGTGGATACCTGGAGCTCACCAGCTAGTTAGTCCAGCCAAATCTGTCACCCACAAGTTGATGAAAGACTGTCTCAAAAAACCAAGTAGATGGCTCCTTTGGAATGCCACCCAACTTGGATCTTGCACTATCACATGTAGACAGATGCTCGTGTACAACACCTACCCCACATGCACCTACATGAACATGCTTGCACATAGACACACATACTATGAAATAAAATAATAAAATACAGAGGAGCCAAAGCAGTGTCTTCTACATTATAAACAGTACTTTATGAATGGAAGAAGGGGGAGGGAACCCAGAAATGCTCTTTCTATATCTTTGCATAATCCTAAGATTTCCAAGCCAATGTTTAGCCTTCTCCTAACATAAGATTTGAACTAGCTGTATACTTGCAGTAATCATATTTGGCGTATTGATTTTTCAGCTCCAAGGATTCTTTGCTTCTGGCAATATTGCTCCTAATGCATTGTGAATAATGTTGTTGTTCAGAAAGCTAAACTCTGTTCTGAGAAATTCTAATGTGAAGCATATTTTTAGCAAGTTTATATGCATTCCCCAAGCAACACTGGGAAAATATGCAATGGTAAACATTTATTCACATGTGTGCTGAATGCTGCTGTGGACTGTACATTTCAAAGACAAGTGAGAGTCTGCCTTTGCCTTCAATTACCTGTTACATGGGTACTTTATTTCTTAAACACTTAATAAAGAGATCAAATATTTTATATTAATATTTCTTTAATGTGGCATTGTGAGAAATTCTAGATAAGTAAATGTTATTAATTAGCTTAATCGTACTATTTAACGTAACTCCTAATGAGAGTGTCATAGTTCTAGGACCACTAAACACAGTTTTTAAGATTTCTTTTTATTTATGTGTATGTGTGAGTATATGCCATGTATGCCTGAATGCCCTTGAGGGCCAGGAGAGAGTCAGGTACCCTGTAGTTGGAGTTACAAGCAGTTGCTGAGAATGTGGGTGCTGAGAACTGAACCCCCATCATCTGGAAGAGCAGAAAACACCCTTAACCACTGAACAATCTCTCCAGTGGAAGAACTGTGTGTGTGTGTGTGTGCATCTGTGTATGTGTGAGATACTGGTGATGAGCCAAGGGTCTTGCACACACTAGGCAAATGCTTTGCCAGCTAAGCCCCCTTTCTCCAGCCCCTTTGGAACTCTTCTGTCCTTAGGCTATTTTCCACTGAGAGGTGAAGCTAACATTTGATGTTTTAAATTCAACTTGATGTATAATTAGTTTCATTTGTTTCAGGTTTTTAAAGTTTTACTTTAGGGTTGTTTTAGCTTTTTCTTTTTAATAACCTGAAACTTGATATAGTTTCAAAATTAAAACTAAAATGTAAATTTATTTGGAGAATTCATTCCTGTCCATCTTCTACTTGGATTTAAAACTGTATTTCAAAAATTAATTTTATTCTGTTAGGTTTTTGAAAGTAGAAGCAAATATATTAAATAAGTGTATGAATATTCATGCCTATGCTTATTCATAAATCTCTTCTTTGTTTTATGTAAATGTAAACAGCAGACATGTTGTTCCAGGACTTTTCCTTTTTCATGTAATTGTAGATGCTAAGATCACTCCACTTCTCTTATTAGCTGCATTGCCCCACACTCTGTGGTTATCTAATATTGTATTAATTAGATTGCCCATTGGTAGACAAATGATTTGTCATATCAGACTGTAAACACTATTCTTCAAGTGGGGAGGAAAATGGGCTGGTAGCTGAGCTGATCTCTATTTTATTGCTGCTGTAATTTCTCACTGCAGACTCACCCCTAAGACAAAAACTATACAAGTTTTCTGAGTATAACTGTTACCTTTGCAACTTGGGCCCAGTTCTGAGGAAAGCAGTGACATTCCACACCTCTGCGTCCAGTGCGGCTGCAGTGTCCTGCCAGTATAATGAAGTGCTGGAGTTAACTTATAAAGGAGAAAGGCTTTGGCTCCTGGTGTTTGAGATTCTAGTCCATGATTGGTTGCCTTGAGCCTTTGGTGTTCAAGCAATGCATCATGGTAAGGAGGGCATTGCATGGTGACACCATGCACCTCAAAGCTAGGAAACAAGAGAGGAAGAGAGAGAGGGAGAGGTAAGGTTGGTGTCCCGTTATCAGAGGCAGCCTTCACTGAGCCCAACCTCATGAAGATTCTTCCACACTTCCACCCTGAGCACCAAACTATTAAACATGGGCTTTTATAGGTACTTTCAAGATAAAAATTATAGCAGTGGCCTCTACTGCCAGAATAATGCCCTTCATTTCCCATGTCCTGTATCACCTGAGAAAACTCCTATGTAAACATTAAGAACCCAGAAATGTGAGTATTTAGGAAGTGAGAATGATCTCGTATGCTTTCTGAAAATGAAATTTTAAGCAATGGAGTTATTTGTTGTTTCTTTTTGGTTACAAGGTTGGCATTTGAGAGGCTTTCAAAGGACATTTATTTTTAAATTCCTGAACACTGTTTGAAGTCTTGGAAAGGCCATCAAGTGGTATATTATTGGTTTCATGGCTTCATGCAGTATTACTACAATGTTCTCTTGGGAACAAAGGGTTGTGTTAGCAAATATATCTGGAAAAAGCCTACTAAAAAAGTCCACTGATTGTAAGATTTCTCAAACCCTGTGCAAGTAACTTCTCAAGGTGAGTGCATAAAAATTGCTGGTTTCTGTATAGACTTTTTTATGAAGCCTGTTTTTCATGGAGCTTATTTTGGAGAAGGTGGATACAATGGTTATTTTTTTATGTGTGTGATTTTGAATGATTTAGAGTGTGTTGGTGGGAGAAGGATTAAACTAGTCTGTAGCTAGAGTTTTCCTGCCTGGTCCACAGTCAGGACAAATCTCTGTCATCCGCCAGTCCCACAGCCGCTCAGACCCAACCAAGTAAACACAGAGACTTATATTGCTTACAAACTGTATGGCTGTGGCAGGCTTCTTGCTAACTGTCCTTATATCTTAAATTAATCCATTTCTATAAATCTATACCTTGCCATGTGGCTCGTGGCTTACCGGCGTCTTCACATGCTGCTTGTCATGGCGGCGGCTGGCAGTGTCTCCTTCCACCTTCCTGTTCTTTTAATTCTCTCTGTTAGTCCCGCCTATACTTCCTGCCTAGCCACTGGCCAATCAGTGTTTTATTTATTGACCAATCAGAGCAATTTGACATACAGACCACCCCACAGCACTAGTAAGCTAGCGAAGCCATTACAGAAAATAGTGTGTGTGTTTCTGAAGAACTGGAAGATAAAACTACTGTGCTCTCCAGCAAGTCTACTACTGAATGCATATGCAAGAGAAATAAAATGGGTATGTCAAAGAGGTAGTTGTTTGACTTCAGTATCTATTGCAGAACTGTTCACAGTGGTCAAGATACAGAACCAATCTAAGTGTCCATCCAGGTACAGGTATGTCTTGACAAGGTGAAATGTTACACAATGCAATAGCATTTAGCTTTTAAAAAGAAGGAAAGCCCATCATTTGTGACCAGAGGGCATTATGTTAAGTGAAATAAGCTAGGCACAGAATGGCAAATTTGCATGCTTTTTTTAAATATATATATATATATATATATATATATAGTTTTATCTGTAAGTAAAGAAGGTGACAGTAGAAAGGTTGCTCGTTACCAGGGGCTGGGACCAGGGGAATTGGGAAGCTGTGGTCCAAAGAACACAAAATTTCAGTTAGACTGGAGGGATTAATCTGATATATCATGATGCCTAAGTTAATAGCAATATAATATATACTTGAAAATCTCCAAGAGAGCAGGTGGGGTTGGCTATTTTACTCTTTGCTCTTTGGGGGCCTGCCACCCAGCTCTCAAATAAATACACAGAGACTTATTCTTACTTATGAATAAGCTATGAAGCCTTAGCTTGGCTTGTTTCTAGACAGCTTTCCTTAAATTATCCCTTCTACCTTTTGCCTCTGGACTTTTACCCTTCTCTATTCTATATGTCTTTCCTTACTACTTATTCTGTTGCTGTCGGCTGGGTGGCTGGGTGGCTGGGTGGCTGGGTGGCTGGGTGGCTGGGTGGCTGGTCCCTGGCATCCTCCTCTCCTCCTTTTTTCTCTCCTCCCTCTTCTATCTCCTCTTTATCCTCTCTGCCTGCCATCTCCTCTATCCTCTCTCCTGCCTTGCTATTGGCCGTTCAGCTCTTTATTAGACCAATCAGGTGTTTTGGGCAGGCACAGTAACACAGCTTCACAGAGTTAAACAAACACAACATAAAAATGCAACGCATCTTTGCATCATTAAACAAATGTTCCACAGCCTAAACAAATGCAACACGTCTTCAACTAATATTCCACAACAAGCAGGCTTTTGGGGTTTTCCCCTACAAAATGGTAAGTATATTCTCATGCATGTTTATTAGCTCAGTTTAGCCACTGAAAAATGTATACACTTTTTAAAACATCGCATTATATACTATATGTTTGTGTACACAATATTATCAGTCATTAAAAGTTAATAAAAGGGCAAAATGAACATTAGTAGAGAACACTGCATAATCCAGCTACCCAAATGATGTCTGTGATTTAGTCTGTAGTAACCCACTTCCACTGGCCTGGTTCTAATGGTTTTAGTGTGTTTATGTAAAAATGTAAACATTCAAGAAAGCTGGAGGAAGGCTAATTGGAAACAATTATTACAAAACAAAAAGTTCCAAGTAAAATAAATTATACTTACAAACATGAAATGCACAGAGATGCACACATTATACAGAAAACTATCAGTTACTTTATCTAATGTAAAATCCTCCTGGCCTCATTAGGAATTGACTTTTAAGGAGAAAGTCGTTATCTTAGTCACTCTTCTATTGCTGTGAAGAGACACCATGAGACCACGGCAACTCTTATAAAGGAAACCATTTAAGTGGGGCTGGCTTACAGGTTCAGAGGTTTAGTCCATTATTGTCATGGTGGGAAGCATGGGTGCATGTAGGCAGACATGGTACTGGGGAGGAGCTGAGAGTTCCACATGGATTGGCAGGGAATAGGCAGCAAAAAACACTGGTTCTGGTTTGAGCTTTTGAGATCCAAAAGCTTCTGGCCAGTGACACATTTTCTCCAACAAGACCACACCTACTCCAACAAGGCCACACCTACTCCAACAAGGCCACACCTCCTAATAGTGCTACTCTCTAGTGACCAAGCATTCAAATCTGTGATCCTATGGGGACCATTCAGATTCAAACCACCACAGTCATCTTCTAGTTGAGGCACAATTTCAGCAAGAATAGAGGTTATCTTGCTGCTGGCCCCTGCCCTCCTAGAGGTGTGTCCTGGGTGAGGGTTCCAAATGGCAACTTCTTAGTGTCAGGGTGCTTGCAACCAAAATCCCCAGAGGAAGATTTAGTTTATTTTCAGCCAAGTAGGAAAAAGGAATGTTTACCTTTTCATGGTAATTCCTCTTCCTTGAGCTGTTTTCCTCCCCTACAAGGATAAAACTAGTTATCTTCCATTTAACATGGGAAGGGAAGAGAGAGGTCACCAAGATTTTGCCACACCAGCTTTCTTGTGACTCTGTCACTGTTGACCTTTCTCTGCCCAAGGAGAATGGGTATAATCGCTTTCTTTCTTACCAGGTTCTCCAGATTTTGATGTTGAGAGCAGTTACAAAAGGAAGTTCATACCATTTGTTTGATGTTGGCTTCCTCTATCTTTGCCTTTTACAGAACATACATTTTAAGTCCAAAGAGACGAGATTTCAAGCAAATACACCCTGATTTCTAAACATTCTGAAATTGAATATAATGCATGGACACACAAATGGGGGACAGTTATTCACTTGGTATATTCACAGCTCATCAGGAAAGGAGTGATCAGGTTGATTTCATTATTCACAGTGGACTCATGAGCTTCATACGTGTTCCAGAACTTTCTGATGCTGAGGCAGAGAGTACTCGATCGTTAAAAAGACTTTCTGTCTTCTGGGAGGTGATAGGTCCTAAAGCTTTTCTAATGGATCTATAACTCAATTAATTTTGGAATGCCTCATTGCTTTTAGCCATGTGTACATCCAACACTCGAGTCTCAGGTTTATTTTTTTCTGCCTTATCAAGCTTAGAAAACATATTTGTTTGCGAGAGTGTTCTAGTTTGCTTTTCTGTTGCTGTGATAAACACTGTGATCAAAAGCAACTTGGGGAGGAAAAGGTTTATATAAGCTTACATTTCCACGTCACATTTTATTATTGAGGAACTCAAGCAGGAACTGAAGCAGAAACCATAGTGGAACACTACTTCCGGACACTCTCTCTGGCTTGCTCAGCTACCTCTCTTATATAGCCCAGCCCCACCTGCATAGGACCACATCAGTGGGCTGGACATTCCTTACATCAATTATCAGTCAAGACAGTCTCGTATAAACATGGCCACAGGTCTGATGGAGGCAAGCTTTCAAATGAGGCTTCTTCTCCCAAGATGACCATAAGGTTGTGTCAAGTGGACCATGAAAACTCACCTGGTTAGAGAGAGATCCAAGATTGTTTTATGTCATCCTGACAACCACTTAAAAATTTAGAACCACACTTTATGCATGGCAATATGGTTAACATACTTAAAAATTATATATATAATGATATTTTTGTTAATCCTTAGAGAAATTCATACATGTATATAGTGTATTTTAGTCATACTCATCCCTCATTCCTCCCCATAACTCTTCCCAGATCTATCACCCCAACTTCCATTTCCTCCCACTTTTGTGTCTTTTTTTAAATAACCAATGAGTCCAGATTGTGTTGCCCACACACTCCGTAAGTGTGTGGGGCATCCACTGTAGCATCAGTCATTTCCAACTAGAAGTTTTCTCAAGGCTCATTGTTAAAAATTTTTATTTTTCTTGCAGTGGGAATGTATAGTGAGTCTTTCTTGCTGGATTTTCTTTAGACTGCCAGCCCCCAAATAATGACACAGAGACTTATTGTTAATTATCAGTTATGGATTGGTCTTAGCTTAGGCTTGTCCCACTAGCTCTTATATCTTAAATTAACCCGTTTCTATTAATTTATGTTTCGCCACGTGGCTTCTTACCTCTCCTCCATTCTGTATGTCCAAGTTCTTCAGTGTCTCTCTGGAGTCTCTTGTATGCTGAGATTCATTCCCGAGTTCCTCTCTCTGCCAGGAAGTCCTGCCTAAGCTCCCCTGCCTAGCTATGGGCTGTTCAACTTTTTATTAAACCAATCACAGCAATACATCTTCACACAGTGTAAACAAATGTCTGAGAATTACATTGTTCGGGGTATAAGTTGCTACAGTAACAGGAGTTTTTTTGTATTGTTATCTCTGTTCCACCGAGGAACTACCAGAGCCCAGAAAAAGCAACATTTTAGGCAAATGATAAAGGGTTATGTTATAGCTTATGGCTGAGCTTGAGATTGGTGGAAACCTCAGAGGCACTGCTGGAGGGGCCGAGTTCTTTCATCCATGTTCCTTTCTTTCTTGCTGTTGCCAAATTATAAGCAGGGAGTATGGGTGGGCCATTTTTATATGTTTTTATGAACTTTTGAGAATTTCATACAACATATTTTGATCATATTCGTTTCTCTTCCCCAGTTCCTCCAAGATCTTTCCTCTCCTTATCCACCAACTTGATGTTTTCTCCCTTTCTCTCTTTTAAAAAAAAAAATCAATGAAGTTAAGCTTGTGCTGGCTGACTACTTCTGGGCATGGGAGCTGCTCTGGAGTGTGGCCATTTCTTCGCTCTATTGAAGAAAAACTGGTTTCCCTTGCCCAGCAGCACTCAAATGTCAATAGCTCCTTGGCTAGGGGTGAGACTTCATGTCTACCTCCCATTCTCCATGCTGGGATTTTGTCTGCCTCGAGCTTGTGCAGGACTTGTGTGTGCCGTCAGGATCACCATGTGTTCATATGTGCACCTACCCTGCTGGGTCAAGAAAAGTCTTTCCTTGGGTCATCCACCACCTCTGGCTCTTACAGCCTTTCTGCTCCCTCTTCCACACAGACCTCTGAGCCTCGAGGGGGATGCTATGCTATAGACATCCCCTTGAGGGTTGAGTTTTTAAAAGTCTCTTATTCTGAGCCTATTGACCAGTTCATGGTCCCTAGAGGAAAATCTATTACTATTACTCTGCTAAATGAACATAAAATGACTCGAAATGACATTCCTATAGCCATAGATCAGTGCATTGCTCAACCTTCATTAGGGAAGCTTCTTTTTGTATCAGATGGGAATTAATGGAGAAACTGACAACAGTATTCTTAGATCATTCAGTCACGGCACACTTTCACATCCCCGAATGACTGCTAAGTAAACGGTTTTCTTCCGTTTCGGAGAAGGAAGACGGAGTTTTGAAAGCAGAGAAGGTGGCCATGGGGTTTTTTAATGGCTCTCTCCTCTTTGAATGGGTTTGGTGTACTGACTGAATGTGTGCATATTTTCACCACCTACTAATTGTTCTATGGTGGTGTCAGTGCTGGTGGCCATTTACCAAGCAATGAGTGCTCGATGTCGTGTATCTGCTTTGTATTTTCTGTGGTGTCGTCTTAACCGCACTGTGAGGTAAATGCTTTCTGATTTTTTTTTTTTTTTTTTTGACTAAGACAACTGTAATTTAGTGTACTTGGCCCGGTAGGGGGGCAGTTCACTCAGTTAACACAGGTAATGCAAGAGAGAAGCAGAATTCTAAACAAATATACTCTCTCCTTCATTGTCATGGACATGGCAAGTTTCTAACCAAGCGAGTCAGTTTTATAATGCAGAGCAAAGGTTTCTGTGTGTAAGCATGAAGCCGAGCAAAGTTTCCCTGTATTGTTTCTTTTTAGGTTTTATTCAAGGGTGTAAATTTGGTAGGCTTCATGAAAACATCAGTTCCCAAGTACAGCATCTTAAAAACATTTAAGCATGTTCCTCAGCCTGAGTTGCTTGAGTGCTGTGGTGATAAGTATCTTCTACTTTTTGTGGTTGCCTCATTATTTGTTTTTTAAAAATATAATTTGTTATTTTTTTTATGATGAATCAGTATAGATTTGGGAATTGGCTCATCTGGGGTGCAGGTACTGACCTCTTGAAGAAGTGAGAACTTCAGCCTGTAAGAGTGCTTCAGTGTGAAAGTAAGTTATGATTACATTCCCTTTATGTATAAATATCAGCAGTATTAAAGGAAAGGATGTAGTTTTATGTTTATAACTATAGGAAACAACCATTCTGTTACATAATCATTCCTTTTTCCTTCCCTCCCTCCCTCCCTCTCTCCTTCCCTCCCTCCCTCCCTCCCTCCCTCCCTCCCTCCCTCCCTCCCTCCTTCCCCCTTCCTCCCTCTTTCCCTCACTCTTTCCCTCCTTCCCTCTGCTAGGATCAGGCCTTCACACCTGCCAGATAAGGACTTTTCATCACATACATACCTGGTCTTATTGCCTTTCTTCACATCATTTTTTGGGTTTTCATTATTCCATGTATATCTTATTCTCATTGAGTGTTTTTCATTTTATAGGCCCTCAATAAGTCCTTTTTACTAGAAATAACTGAGTATTATGTATTCCTGTAACACTTGTACCTCTAAATGCTTTGGATGACAATTTGAAGATGGAAGATAATTATAGTATCAAATATAACTTAAGAAAACAGTTTCCATTTCCTTGACAAGGAAGGTTTGTCTGCAGACTCAGGTTATCTTTAATTTGTTGGCAGGTAGAAAAGAATCCATAATCAGTGAATGGAAAGATATTTCTGTATATGTGTTTAGGGAGAGAGAAAATACTGAGTCTGTCCTTGGAAAAATGGAAAAGTTAATGAGTGATATTTCTTTGTGGTCTCTATGACAGTTTTATCATATATACCTCCAAAAACCAAACAAACAAACAAAAAAAACTAATCATTTTCTAAGAACACATCCACTTGTGTGCTAACAGACTGTAAAAACCTATCAATTTCTTTTCTTTTTTAAAAATCAAAAGTCAAAAGAAGTCAGCCTTTAAACATTTGGACATTTTTTTTCTGAAATAATACTGTGCTAGGCAAACACTGGCATTAGCATTTCCATAGAAGGCTCAAAATCAATGAGATTTTTTTACAAATCTCCTTCCAATCATTATGCTAATCATCATTTTAATTAAAACCTCCATGTGTCAGTGGCAGGAGATTGCTGGGGAAGACAGAGTAAAATTGTGTCTGCCTTTGATTTCCAGAAAAGCAAAAGAAATGTGCAGCAGAACAGTCAGATAATATTGCTACTACTTAAAAAAAAATCAAACAGTTTGCTAAGAAAGTGAACCAAATATTGGTCGATTAACACAATTTTCTTTGGGTGGGTTCATTTTCAAGCCTAGTGTGTAGCTGTACTGTCCTCGTTTGGGGACTTAATCTGGTGTGTGCTTGAATGCCACACTGTCACAGTCATGACAGAATCTCAAGATGGAAATGACTTTTGTCAATGGCTTTTTATTTGAAATTTCCATTACTCTAGTGCACACAAGGTTGTGAGATCAAATAAAGACCCACTTCAAAGAGTTTGTACAATCTAAAATGTTACTCGTCATCTTCATCATCGTTATCTTGACAACAAAGTGAGCGTGTGCACGAATTCACTTCTCTTGGACCTCAATTGCTATATTAGGAAACTTGGAATTTATTTTGCTGCATCTATTGAAAGAATTGTAAATGGAGCCTTCCCAAACTTTATAAAATCAAACAGGACCTTCGCGTGATGTTCTGTTTCCTTTCAGCTTCCACACCAAGTTGCAAATGTGTTTTGTTGTAAGATCTGTAACATTTGAATCTTGTGGTATGTAGACCACAAGAGAATTTGCGTGAAGACAGACCCAGAATTGGCACTGGGAAGATAAAACATAACCAGAGAAGCACTAGGAGCTCTTCTCTGCATTTAACCCATGAAAATGTCAGGAGCCAAGGTAACTTCTCTTTGAGACCTATCTTAATTAAACCCACTCAGATGAAATGACTTGGTGAGTGCAGGTTCTCCTCACAAAAGGCTCCATTCTCTCAGGAGAAGCCTCGTTTTCCAAAGAATGTCTCTTTTACTGGAGGAGCTGGTTCAGAATGGTCTGGGATGAGGGGGATTTGGAAATATCATGTATCTAGTGGGACAATTTACTGATATTTCGAGTGTCTCTATACTGACCAGTATAGTGTAAGACCACTAGGTGACCCCATGTGTTTCTACCACGTGTACCCACAGTCCACTCACTCACGACCTATGTATTGTTGATGAAGTATTCTTGTAGTACCTTTCATGTTGTTGTTGCCGCCAAAATACCAAAGAGAAACGAGAGAAAGGTTAACTTGTGCTCACTGTTTCGGGGATGTTGGTTGAAGGGAAGGTGCATGGTGTCTTATTCACATACCGGGAGACAGGAAGCAGAGAGAGGCCTAGACACGAGCAGGGGGAGGTATGACCTGTAAGTCATTCCCCTGGAAACCGTATCCTGCTCAACTTCATGCAGCTTTGGAAATCACTGGGTCCCTCTCACACTGGACACTTTCCTTGAATTTCCTAGTTTTCATTTAACATGATTGATTCACCCTGGTTCTTCCTGTGAGTCTCAGCCTCCTTTCCCTCAGGCTGGCTTCTTCTTAGGTTGGTTTTCATCTTTTTCTGTGCGTTCGTCTCTGGCTGAGGATTAGAATTGCCTGGAGGTCCACTCTCCCTTTCCCTGTATGTACACACACACACACACACACACACACACACACACACACACACAGAGACACACATGCACACACACAGACACACATGCGCACACACAGACACACACAGACACAGACACACACACACACACACACACATGCACAGACACACATGCACTCACACACAGACACACACTTACTGGAAATATTTGAGTGTTACAAACTCAGCATTTCCTTATAACTCAGTGTGTATTTGAGTCACAAGGGCATTCTCTTGTAACAATTATAATTCAGTGATCCAAACTAACAGCAATAACACAGTCAGTTCATTCAGACGTTTCCACTTGTGTCGTTGGCGTCTTCTACAGCAAAGGAGAAATCCAGCATTTATCCTCTCAGAAATCAACCCTGGATAACAGGTTGCATTTTGCTGTCATTTTTTTAAAGTCTCTCTTTAATCTGAAACAGTTCCTCAGTATTTCTTTGTTTTCCATGACCTTGGCATTTTTGAAGTGTACAGGACAGTTATTTTGGGTTTGTCTGATGTTTCCTAATGATTAGATTTAGATTATATATTTTTTGGCAAGAATGAATGCCAGAGAGAAGATGTGTGTTATTTTTAGTGTCTCACATCAGGGCAGAGTTGTGTGATGGTGCTAGGACATGTGCTCACCAAATTCGTGTGTAATGTGGCACATTTCTAGATCGTAGTTACTATTTTCCTGGGTAATTAGTAACTAACTTGGGGGCTACTTTGAGGTTATGGAAATAAACATACTTATTACAGACAATGAGAGGAGGTTCTTTCTTTTAGTTGGTGGATTCTGTTTAGCTCACCCTCTTTTTTACGTCCCTCTCATCCCTGTTACCCCCACTTCTCTATACAGGTACTTTTCTCACCTTCATCCCTTTTTGTTTCGTGACCTTCTGATTTTAACTGAGACTATTTTTTGGGCCATGGGTTTGGAGCCATCCCTTGGAGCCTGATGAGAACATCACCGAAGGTAGCAGCTGGCTTTCCTCCAGAATCTGTCAGGGGCCAGACAAGTTCAGCAGGGAGGGCTAGAGTCCTAGGATCCCATCCCTGATCCATGATTGGTTATTGACAGTCGTACACTATTGACAGGCTTTTGCCTGTCTTGTGCAGGCCCCCTGTA
>CABHPP010146752.1:14423-45691 GCA_902168425.1 Peromyscus attwateri | reverse complement strand
CACACACACACACACACACACACACACACACACACACGGACACTCCTGTTACTGTACTGGCAAGTTCAATGATAAATAAGCTTTGACTCTTAGGGAGAAAAGTTGTGATGCTTTCGTGCCAGGAGTACTAGAATCAACAATTTCAATAAGATCTAAAAGATAATAGTTTCAGAGAGCATCTATATTGAGGTATTTCATATTTTAAGCTTGAAAAAAACCTAAAACAAGGCAGTGCAACAAATAATGGAATGGAAGACACCATATCTTAAAGGAATCTGTAGTTCCAAAGATGCCTTGATCAAAGGGTCATCCATGCTGGCAGGATCATTTTTTAGCTATTTTCTCTGACTATGCCTCTGTTTAAAAAGAGTAATGATCCTTTGAGTTTACAAGTCCTGGATCCTGGGCTGTAGCCATTTTAATTCTTACAAATTGAATCACTAACGCCAGTGAAGAAGTGAAGCTTGTCCACGGAGTTTCCAGGAAAAAAAAATTGCTATCTATCTGATTAGATAGAGGTAAACTGCATGATCTTCACTCTGAACTTCAAAGTATGCATAAGGACTGGCTTAATCCCAGAGCAACATCCTGAGTTCTCCCTCACAAGTGATGAATCCTATAAAACTCTTTTGAGCAGACACCTGGAGGTAAGCACAGGGGGCATCTATTTTCCTCCTCATTTAAATGCTTCTTGGTGAAAGAAAGAAACAAACTGTCAAGTGTATGACTCTTCAGCAAGGGCCTGGTTCTAACAGGACAGAATTGATATATATTCTATTCATTAGCGACAGTCAAGCATTTTTTTTTTTTCAGGTCTAGCAGTATATAGAGCACTTTGCAAACACTTCGTTATTTTTGAGGACCACAGTGTAGACTTCTTTTTTGGGAGAATAAGCCACCACGGTGTCCATTATTTGCCTTTAATTTTCCCAGGGCGTTCTGTAGCCGTGTAAGCAAAAGCTCAATCATTTTTCTTTAGAAGATTTTCTTACATGCAGATGGCACTCACTCAACAACATGGTACTCACAGAAGCTGTCCCTATGGATGCTGGTGAAGCTACAGAAGTACAAAAACCAAGAGTGGGGTGCATAGAATCAGGATCCTAGAAGAGGGAAAAGGCCTGGTTTTATATCTTGCTTGTCAAACATTATACATGTGAAAAATTTTGCAATGCCGATACTGATACTAAATATAACTTAGTGACCTGTGGTGTTTGATGGACTCGGTAATGGGTTGCAAGAGTATTACTGTCTTCATTTTCCATAATCAATTATGGAGACTGTGGAATCAAGAAGCAGTCTCAGGCCAGTCTTACTGTCTATAAGATGCATTGTTTTTCAAAAGGGTGGAGAGTATCAACAGCGCTGTACAATGGAGTGTGTACTGTAAAGTGAGCTTTATTTTTTAAATCTTCCAATGTTACATTGTGGTCTAAGTTCCCAAACAGGAAATGGATATGGGTTTAGGTGATGGGGATGTCTATCATAGTATATCTTATATTAATTACCTGAAATTACCAAATTCTACGAATTCTCTATATTTTTGTTGGGGAGTCATTACCTTGGGTTCACACATAGTAGAAACGTGTATTCATGCAAGATGTTTATTTGTTCAATGAAAATAGTATTCTGAACAAGCTAAGCCACATGACTAAGACATTTCTGGCATTATCTGGTTGGTATATGAATAAGCCAGTCTCTTAGAGAGGATTTAAAGGAATTTCCTAAAACTTTTGGTAAGGTCTAAATTTTGATAAATGACTCAGTGGTTAAGAACACAGGCTGTGCAACTTGATATGCCATGCTTTATTGATTCCCAAGGTAGACCTTACCCCATCTGAATGGAGACGGAGGAGGAGTGGATGGGGTGGCGGTGGTAGAAAGGAGGTGGGGGGAGGGAACGAGAGTAGAGGACGAAGGGGAAACTGTGGTTGATATGTAAAATAAAATAAAAACAAAAACAAAAAAATAATTGAAGATTCATGACCATTGGTCAAACCAGAAATAAAAATGCCTAGAGTCTGATGCCATATGAATGAGCATACATGTATATGTGTGCCACATAATCTTCTTTTCTTTACATGCCCGTATGAAGAATTGCATATTTTCAGACATCTTTGATTTTATTACAATTTAGATGCCAACAGACTGTGGTTTTGTTACTGAGTTACGTTCATTTTCCTACATGGTCTCCCTGTACACTCATGTCATTGTGGTTGATGTTCATATGTTAGAATTCTGCAGTCTGACATTTGCAACGCAGGTCAATGCTTTGTTCTACCCCAGAACACCTCTGTGGATGATTGCAAAGTGGTTTTTTTTTTTTTTTTTTTTTTTTTTTTGGGATTTTTTTTTTTTTGGGGTGTATGCATTGTTTTGTTTTCTGTTTTGTTTCAAGACAGGGTTTTTCTGAGTAGCTCTGACTGTCCTGGAACTCACTCTGAAGACTAGGCTGGCCTTGAACTCAGAAATCCTCCTGCCTTTGTGTCTCTAGTGCTGGGATTAAAGGCATGTGCCACCACTGCCCATTTTAATTGCAAAGTTTAATTTCACCTAATTCATGTTCATAGACACACATTCTTTCTGAACTCTTTGGGAGTCAATCATACCCCCAAGGTATATCCTATGATTATATTGTTATCTAATTTTCTAAAACTTGACAAGAAGTCAGCTGCTTTCACATATTTTATTTATTTGTATACACATGTGTCTAAATGTGTTTGTGTTTCTAAAACAAAATACCACAGAGTAGATACGCAGTTCTATAGTCAAAGAAGTCCTTGATCATGGTGTCAGAAGATGTGCTATCCAGTAAGAGCTCATTCTCTGTTTCTATGATGCAAGTACTACATGCTTTGTGGCATGAATGTGGCAGAAGAGACAAGCCTGGACAACTGTCTACAGTCTCTAAAATCTCATTCAGGAGGATAGAGGCTTCATAACAAATCCTTGTTCAAAAAAAGACCCCAGCTCTTAATACCATCACAGCAAGTGATTGGATTTCAAAATAAGTTCTAGGGAGACACCAGAATTCAAACCACACACACACACATTCACACACACACACACATACACACACACACACACACACACACACACACACACACACACACACAAGGTGATATTGTATCCCCCAATACATTGTGCACCCTAATAAACTTATCTGGGGTCAGAGAACAGAACAACCACTAGATAGACATAGAGGCCAGAAAATGGTGGCACACACACCTTTAATCCTATCACTTGGGAGGCAGAGTTCAAGGCCACACTGGAAACTACCAGGCATGATGACATACACCTTTAATTCCAGGAAGTGATGGTAGGAATCAGAAAGGTATATAAGGTGTGAGGACCAGGAACTAGAGGCTTTTTAAGCTTTTAGGCTTTTAGCAGCCATTCAGTTGATATCCCTTCTGCATGCGGATGAGGATTCAGAGGCTTCCAGTCTGAGGATCTTTCAGAATTCACCCCAATACCTAGCTCTGGTATTATTAATAAGACCTTTTAAGATTCATGTTACACACACACACACACACACACACACACACACAATCATGAACTAGATCGAGCAACAACATATTTGTTGTTTTCAAATTTTATAAATATAAAACTAAGGCACATAGAAACTACATGATTTCCATGGCGATTGATATTGTATGTATGCACAGTATCAGAACCAAAATGACAGAAGATATGTTAGACTTTGTATTTCTTTTTCTCTAAATAGATACCTATCTAGACACTTCTTTTGTCTTCCCTACTCTCACTTCTCCAAAGAACACCCCTGTGAATCAACACCATGTAGAAAGACAGAAGAAGAAAACAATTTGTGGACATCCTTCATGGTCCAGCCCCGTTTCTCATATAAGTCTTCTGACGTAGCACAGTTCTCAGCCTTCAGGTTTCTAGTTCTGTCTATCAGAAAGGGCTTTCCTGGGGGAAGTTTATTACTGCTCATCCTACTAGTATCTCCAGGAGTTACGAAATCAGGTGTTCAACTGTATATTCTCCTTGCTAACAGACACCTTCCTAGAATTTAGTTTGGTCAACTTCTGTGATTGCTTCCTTAGCTTTTTAATCCTTCAGATTGCCTCCAATTAGCTTGAGAAGAAATGAGAGACTATCAATTGTAATTTACAGATATACAATGTGTTTTCAGGGAGAATAGGATGCAATCAAATCAAACTGTATTAGTGCCTTGCAACTTCAAATTGCTTAGGAACTGCTCCTTTGAAGGACTGTGACAATGGCATTTTTTAGGTTAGAGAATGGTGCATGGAGAACTTGTGGTTTGAATGTGAAATGCACTCATGAACACTGTTCAGGAAGGTTGTGGGACTGTCAGGAAGTGAAGACTCTCTGCAGAAACTTGGTTACTGGTGGCTGGCCTTGAGGTTTTTGTAGCCCAGACCTACTTCCTGGCTGTGGATGTAGAAGTGGGAGGTCAGTTGGCTGTGCCCAACTGACCTCCCACTTCTACATCTCTGCCTTCTCCATCATGATGAAATGTATACCCTCCATCACAAAACACAATAAACCTCCCCCCCCAAAAAAATAGCACAGGCTGCTCTTCCAGAGAACCTTGATTCAATTTCCAGTACGCACATGGCATCTAGCAACAGCAAGTAATTCTAGTCCCAGGGGATCTGATGCCCTCATTTGGCCTTCATGGGTATGTGGTGCATATGGTACATAGACATCCATATGCTTAAACCTTTTTGTTGCAGTTGTTTTTGAAATAGAAACTGAAGGGGGCAAAAAGGCTTTTGTCTAAGGCATTTATGTTGGTTCTGAAACCCAGAACCCATATATTTCTATTTTCAGGGAACCTCTTCTTTATTTGCTATAGAATGAAACTCTGAATAAAATATAAATGTACTTGAACAGAAAATAATCATATTTAAAAATATTTATTGAGGTATATTTTGCTTATCCTACATACTCACCCATTCAAAACATATAAAAGGGGTGTTTTTAACATCAACTCAATCAATTTTTGACATTCTATCACTATGAAATGAAGCCTCATAACTATAGTACATAGTCATTCTTAATTTCTCTCTGTATCATGTTACCCCCAAATCCTTTGACTGCAATAGCTTATCTACTTTCTGTCTCTCTGTATTGCCTGTTGAAATCATTGACACTAACTATAATTACATATCCTTTCACAAATATTTTCCTGTGCTCCATTTTTCTAATGACCCAACTTGTGACAATCACCATTCTACCGTCTCCTTTAGGGAAATGAAAACATAGGTTCCATTTATGAGAATGACCATACAGTAGAAAAATAATTTTTATACAATCATTTTCTACACTTGTACATTTCTGTTCAGTAGAATTCGTGATCATATGTTCACAAGCTTCTTTCTTCTTCTATTGACAAGGTCCAAAGTACATTGAGACTCTAGTGCAAAACCATGAGTAGGTTATTGTTACCAATCATTTTTATTATTGTATTTTTTTTTCAGTTTGACTTATATAGTACTGATTAATAGACATGTAGTTTGCTTGTGGCCTTCAGCTTTAACGTCTTCCCATTTCCTCTTTATGTCTCTCCTTCTATCAAATAATTTAGGATCTCAATTTCCCACCTAGCTCCAGTCATGCAGCTGTTGAAAATTCCTACATTTTAAGAAATGGTACTTAAGGAAGTACTACGCTACTGGTGCCCAACAGCCTCCTTACACTAATTCTGACAGACAGATGCAGTGCTATTTTTTCCCCCAAGCTCAGTCTTTGTCTTACCCATGAAATTGCTTTGCTCTGCATTCTACTAGGCAAGAAGTCTTAATTCCTCTTCTCCTGCTGAGAAATGAAGAGGATATAGGTCCCAGGATAACCTTATCTGCTTGAAAAGAACATATAAGTATAATCTCTTAACTCGTTTCACATTATTTGGCCGTGCCCTGCACAAATGCAATGGAAGACATTGATCTGACTCTGAAGCTGAAATTTTCACAAAAGCAGGTTAGCTGTCCTATGTTCAAACGACTGGGATTTTATCCTCTCACACAGAGTGACTTTTGAGTATTAAACCAGGCCTGGGGGTTAAGAGAAAGGGGAGTTTCAAAATTATTTAAAATTACTGTAAATGGCAAAGGGGTGAACACACTTAGAGAAAACAAGGCTAAATACCATTTCCTTCTCTGAATGAGCCTACTGCAGTTTTTACTGAGAAGAAGTAAGAAACTAAGTGTCTTGAAAATAATGCTCCTCTGGGATGGAGCTCTCTGCACTGGCTTTCCTCTGCGATGTCAGCATCTTAGCACTAAACATGAACTCTACTACCATGAACTGTTGAAATGTTAGTTCTTGTTAATAATGAAGGCTTCTCTAACACGTTATCAGTGGAAATAATAGGTTCCAAATGTGTGACCATATGGTAGAAAATTCCGTTTTCTTCCTTTGCAAGAATTGGATTTTCTTCACATTAGGTCTGAATTCTGTCCACACTGTGCTAATTTAGAACACTCAAAATCTAAACTAGAGGCAGAAAGTAGTACTGAAAGATACAACAAACACAACCGAGGAGTGACTTAAACCCTATTAAGAGCTTTCTCAATACACACCTTGGATTGTCTTCTTGCTCTCCAAAACTGACATGTGCATTTTCATTCCCTTTTTAATAAAAAGGCTAAGTTCTAAGGCATAATTGTCTAGATGTTACTGTCTCCTTGGAGTACTATGAAGGAGGAACATAAAGGCCCAATATCTTTCCAGCAGTAATACAAATCAGCAGAGGGAGAATTTTATGCTTTGATTTTGAATTGGGACCTTCAATGGAGATGAGATAGTGTAGTCAGAAGTTCTGTTTTTTTTTTTTTAACAGCAGATTGAATTATCATTTAATTTTCAAATTAGAGTTTGTTTTATTACTTGATGATAAAGTAAGTTTTCTAGAATTTTATTTTTATTATTATGCATTGTAGCAGGAATCTTAAAAGTCCTTATTAATAAAAGCAAACCTGAGGCCAGTTATTGGGGTGAACATTAGAAGATCAGAGAGACAGAACAAGCCACAGCTAACCTCACCTGGCCAACTTCTCAGCTGATCTTGTTTCCTCAGACTGGAAGCCTCTGTGTCCTCATATCCAAATGAATCTCAGCTGAACTGCTGCTAGAAGCCTGAAAGCTTAACCAGCCAAATGCTTAACCAGCCAAATGCTTCTAGTTTCTGGTCTTCATGCCTTATATATCTTTCTACTTTCTGCCATCACTCCCTGGGATTAAAGGCGTGAGTCACCATGCTTGGCTGTATCCTTGAACAGATGGATTTCTGCCTCTGGAATGCTAGGATTAAAGGCGTGTGCTACCACTGCCTATCCTCTGTGTTTAATATTATGGCTGTCCTGTTCTCTGACCCCAGATAAGTTTATTAGGGTGCACAATATTTTGAGTAACACAATACCACCACAATGCATAAATTGTGTAAAATAATTAGGTTTAGTGTTAGACTTCAAGTTACACTGATAATTTGCTAATCAAGAATAGACACTCTCCTCCTTTTCACCTCATTCCTTGCAGATTCTACTAGCCATTATTCTTTGGTAGTTTTCATATGTGAGAGACAACAAGCAGATGCTTGTCTTTGTGTATATGGTTTATTTCATTTGACACGGTGTCCTCTTGTTCTATCTGTGGTACTGGAAATAATAGGAGTTCCTGCTTCTCTATAGGGTAGTAATACTAATTGTGTAAACAGAGTAAGTTTTCATTTCCTATGCATCTATTTTCTATTTTTTTCTTTATTAAATTTTTTTTTATTCATTTCACACACCATAGATCCCCTCTCTTGCTTTCTCCTGCTCCTCCCCCAGCATTCCCCACTACCTATCCCCCATCCCCTCCTCTGAAAAGTTAAGGCCTCCCATAGGGAGTCAGCAAAGCCTGGTACATTCAGTTGAGGCAAATCAAAGGCTCTCCCCCTACATCAAGGCTGTGCAAGGTGTCCTATCATAGGCAATGAGCTCCAAATGGCCTTCTCATTCACCAGGGATAAATCCTGATTGTACTGCCAGGGGGCCCCTTAAGCAGACTAAGCCACACAACTGTCTTGCTTATGCAGAGGGCCTTGTCTAGTCCCATGGAGGCTCCACAGCTGCTGGTCCAAAGTTCACAACTTCCCACTAGCTTGGTCAACAGTCTCTGTAGGTTTCTCCACCATGGTCCTGATGGCCCTCACTCATAGAATCCCTGTCCTAATGTGCAATTCCTCCGACAGTGTTTGAGTATTTCCTTTTTATTGGTAGTTTCTCCTTCACCCGCTATTTTGCTTATTTGATAGTAAACATTCTAATTGGGCTAAGATGATAAATTGCTATGTTTCTGATTTGCATTCTGATAACGGCCAATGACTTGGCTCATTTTAAGCATGATACATTGAAAAACATGCTTCATGTTATGCATTTAAGAATTAAATAAGTTTGAAAAACTTCTTTCTCATATTTTGGCACTTATTTTTATTATTAAATATATTATATAATTATTGAAATGAAACATGCTCAATATATTCTTTCAGGTTTATACTGAAGAGTCATTGCTTTCTCCATGCAGACACTTGTAAAGAACTGCACATTTTCTTCCATCACCCTCTCTCATTTCCTCCTTCTTTCTTCCCATAATAATTTACTGATATCTATTATTAATCTGTGTTCACTGTTTTGACTTTTAGTTGACTATTTGCTATTTTCCTATATCAGATAATGAGTTCTATGTCCATGCTCAAGTTCAATAGGATATTGAAAATAACATTTTTCTACAATGTTGTTATACTGTCTGTCATCTAACAATGAACAATATTAATAAATGTCATTCTTGTATACATCAGACTTTCTTCCTCTTATGGTATCTGAATACTGGATTTCAGTTAGACTTTGACAATCAAAGTAACACTGCAAGGTAGATAAAGTATATGGTAGTAAAAATATTTACTAAAACAATACAATTTAACAAATTACCACAGCACATTAGTGACTAAAAACTAAATTTCCACATTTTATTTTAACTCCAAAGTGTAGATTTGCATGTTACTCTTCTGAGTTTCAGGGGCTTCAGCTAGGCTTTGCCTTTAGTTAGAGATTTAGTCGAGTAAATATTCGTAACAAACTCCGGAGATTTTCTTTCTGTGGGCTGTTAGGAGTGTCATTTCATTTCTTTATCTTTGGCTTTCCTACTACATTTTAAACTAACCCACAGATATATACCTGTAGGTGTAACCGGCTTATTAAATAAGAAACACAGAGCCAATAACAGAGCTGAAAGCCAAGAGGTCAGAGCAATAGCTAAAACCTTACCCTTTACTGTCACTGTCGTCCTACCTCTCCGAAAGAGACCTGCTTCCTGTGTGTTTGTGCTTTTTATTGACTTTCTATTCTGCTTTCTCATTGGTTGTAAACCCAACCACATGACCTCCTCGTCACTGCCCGTCTGTACAGACCTCCAGGTCTTCTATAGTTGATATTGAGACTAAAGGTTGATATTGTGTCTCCATGCTGCTGTATCCTTGAACACACAGAGATCCACCTAGCTCTGCCTCCCAAGAGCTGGGATTAAAGGCGTGTGCCACCACTGCCGGCCTGCTATGGCTTGCTATTAGCTCTGACCCCCAGGCAACTTTATTTATTAACATACAAATAAAATCACATTTCAGTACAAATAAAATATCACCATATATACCCCATAACCTTGTTGCCAAAGACAATCTGTCCCTTTTAGATCACATTTAGATCACACATCAGAGTCACATTCTTGGTAGGCTTTTCCAGCATTGGTGAGTATGCAGAACCAGTATAGTTATTTCTAAAACAGATTCAACAATAAATGTTAATTTTTCAGATGGGATTTATTATATTCTGATGTCCTCCAAGTGCTGAGATTATAAGTGGGTGCCACTGTACTCAAGTTGTGAGTTTCTAGAGATCAAATTCAGCATTTGGTGTGTGCTATAGCAATTGAGCTGAATCCTTGGTGTATGAACATTATTTTAAGGACAGAACAGTGACTAGATAGGAGCTAGATTTTAAGATCTTCCATAAACCATTGATCAATATTTGGTACCAGTGCTAGGAACGAAGATTTCAATATTTCTGTAGTAATATTTACAAAGAGATAAATCTTGTGTTTTCTTTATTCTCCCAACATCAATAAAACATATTGGTTTAGATTTTGAGACTATCCACTCTCTCAGAAGGGAAATAAGAGCAAGTTTTCCACCTACTTACCCTTGGATACTGACCTAGGCTAACATTTATTTCACTTTCTAGGAAAGGGCATTATGTTCTGAGTAAAATATATGGACTGTCAACTGTTTCTCTGTAATGATACTATCTGACTGACAATTCGAGGAACACTTTGCTTCCTTTCTGATAGCAGCTGTGTGGATGAAGCTTATTCTGGAGCTCTGGACTTTGTCTGGCAGCATACTGTTGAATACGGGTTGAGCATGTACATTTTATAGAAGCCAAAGCTGATGTTTTATACTGCTCTCTTTGTTCTCAGTGTAGGACCATTTTTCAAGGGAATGCAGATTCCAGGCTCCATCCACACCAGGTACCTGTGTGAACTGTGGGAGACAGGCTCACAATGAGACCTGGATTTCTTTCATATCTTACTTAACTAAGTGCAATAAATGTGCTTCACTTAATGTATTGTAGATGAACATTTCTGTCCCTGGCTCAGACTATTTAATAATCAGTGTAAGGAGCCTTTTAAAAACTGTTCTAAACAGCCTTAATACAAGAGGAGGTACTTAATCTTACAGTAATTTGATCTGCCATGCTTTGTTGATACCCATGGGAGGCCTGTCCCTTTCTGAACAGAAACAGAGGAGGAATGGATGTGTGTGTGTGTGTGTGTGTGTGTGTGTGTGTGTGTGTGTGTGTGTGGTGTGGAGGGAAGGTGAGGGGAGAGAATGAGAAGAGAGGAGGGAGGGGAAACTGCAGTCCCATGTAAAATAAAAAATAAATTTAAAAAGGAAATAAAAAGAAAAAACTGTTCTAAAATCACTAAAATTTAGAAAGATCTATAAAAGTATTATTAGTTATAAATACCTTTAAACACGTTAAGTAGCTAGTGAAATTAATTTTATCTATTTGTTACTGCAATGTATAAATACAGTAAAAGGTTTAGTGGTTTTTGAAAGATGAAGTCAAGGCAGATGACTTGGAAATGTCTTGGACTCTAAGGCCATGTCGTTCTACAGCCAGTCTGATTTGTCTATTAACACCCTAAGAGAAAATTCAAAGGGTAGATAAGATGTATTTTTCCTGTCCAGTCTGTTTACAGCCTTTGGAAGTGTCCATACTTTTCTAGTAAGTTGTTCATCACACATGTAATGAATGGCTAGCATGACAGTTTATCATGTAACAAAGTGATGGGGTTTAGAATCTGGATATTGTATGATTGTTTCTGTCAGGTAGAAAGGATTTACAAGAAACTTGCAAAAGTCTCCCAGGCCTTCAGTAGGATGGATACCTGGTAAATATCTGCCATGGAGGGTTAGACTCTTTGATGGAGCTGTCTGCAGGTTGTGCACGGTACTCCAGCGACAAATGTTTTCCCAGATCATCACCCATGCAGAGATGGCTTTTTGGTGATGCAACTTCTCTAATCACCTACACTCCTGCAACTCCAATACACTCACTGGTTTGCTGCGGTCGTCTTGGCTGGAATGGTTTCTGTTGTCCACCACCCACTCCATCTAATGAAAGTAAACATTGGTCATATATCCACAGAAAAGGATCGCACAGCAATGCATGACAGTACTGAGTGAAAGTTAATAAGCAAGATCTTAGAGTTAAAAGCTACTAGAACGTGTACTTATTTATGTATGAATTCCATTTTTACCGAGCTTCAAAGGCCAGCTTTAGAGATAGATGATGGACAAATGTATCTTTTCTTCATCTTGGTTCCTGAGAAGTAGATGACTGACAAGATTTGTCTATTAAAGCACAATTGTAGAATTCCCTTTTAGTAACAGATTAAAGTAAACCAGAACAACAGATGCTTTTACTGTATGATTAAAAACAATAGGGAATGAGAGGGGCCAAGATTTTAGCTACATCGTTCAGTTTTGTTACCTTTCACTGGGTCTTGAATAATAGTATCATATATGAATTATATCAAAATATTCATAAGTGTCTCAAATTCTCTTTAATTATTAATTTGGGTTCTTTATTCAACCCCAAATGAAACTTATTTGTTGAATTAATGGGAACAGTAAAGACAGGGTTTTTTTCAACAAGATATCCAATCTTTTCTTATTTCAATTAATTAACATTTGTTACAGAGGATGGGGATCACAATTCCAAATTCTTATTATCAGTCATTACTAATTTTCAAATGTTATTCTGTCAACTTTGATTATAAAATAGGGTTAATCAAAATAAAAATACAGTAAGAATCCCTAACATAGGATTTAGTTATAAATTGTTTTAGGTTGGATCATAATAATTATTCCACTCTGATTCCTTACTGAGGAGACCAAAGTTTTCCTAATCATTACCTCTTCTACTCATATGTGGTAGAGTTGACATTTCGATGTCATTATTAATGTGCCAGTTACAGTGATGTTGAAAATCCTCTAAGGACAAAGGCCTTCCATAAAGCAGGTGGGAAATCTTCCTGAGACTATTTCTTGAGTCAGATTTCATGGCCCTCATATTAAGGTACTTTAGCAAACTCTTTTATGCATGCCAAGAGAGGCAGGCAGATTCTTAAGTACACTCTGGGAGTAGTTCTAATTTAACCTAGTAAAGAATACAAATGCAAGGCAAATTCTTTCCTTGTAGAGTTATAGATACGTATGTTACCATGTGGATATGTGCATGTGTGAATGTGTACAAAAAAATCACATGTGAAGAAAACTTCAATAACTTCACTGTGTGACTTAAAAAATAGCAGCATAAATACTGAGCTAGTTTAGCAAATGAATGATACTTATACTGCTCCCAGTGTCTTTTCATTGCTTCCGTCTATAGTTCAAGGACACTGTGTTAGTGGCGTGTGAAGCTATATTTGAAGGACTGAGGATTGAAACTCTCCTTAGATAACTCTTGAAGTTTCTACTTAGAAAATAAAAAAAGATAAACAGACTCACAAAGTTGTACAGAAAAAATAAAATACATTCACATATTGGGACAAGGAAGTGGTCAGGAAAGGGTATAATAGTGCAATGAGAGGACAGTATCAAAGAGGAAGATAATGAATGTTGTCAGTTCTCTCTCTCTCTCTCTCTCTCTCTCTCTCTCTCTCTCTCTCTCTCTCTCTCTCTCTCCCCGCCCCCTCTCTCTCTCTGTGTGTGTGTGTATGTGCATGCACATGCCTGTATCCTGTTTGTGAGGGCATATATGAATCATTTCCTTGTCTTTTTGTTTTTATGGTCTCACATGGGAAGTTGTTTATGAACAAATCTATACTTGCTGCTTTTTAAAATAGTTTCTGGCTAGACTTGACTGTTAATAGTTTGACTCTTTTACCCACCCCCCAAGTAGAAAAGATGCCTTAGGCAGACAGCTTAGTTGATAAAGTACTTGTTATATAAGCATGAGAGCCCGAGTTTCATCCTCCAAAATGCATGTTACAAATCCAAGCACAGGGGCATGCACTTATAAATTCAAACACTACAGCGGTGGAGACAGGTAGATCCCTGGAATATACTGACCAGCCATCCAAGCCTAATTGGTGAGCTCCAGTCCAAAGAAACTCTGAAACAATCAAACAACAACAACAACAACAACAAAAACAAAACACCACTCAAACAAATGAAACAAGGCAACTGAGGAATCACACTTGTGTCTGACTTTTCTAGTGACAAAGCTTTTCTGTGCCTCACATACATGCATACAAATGCATAGACCCCCCCCAATATTACACACACACAATACACAACACACACACACACACACACACACACACACAAAGATACTTTGATGGAAGTTTGAAAAAATGTATCAAGGGACAATATGTTTAAGAGCAATATCCTCAAACATGATGTGTCCACCTTGGTGGTGTGGACATTTGCCTATTCTAGTACATAGCATTCTTTTTTGCTAGGACCTTCAGGAAAGCTTATAGATAAAAGCAGAACTCACTTAGAATTTTCTCAAAATACAAGTTTTTGTGTGGACTTACAATATGAAGAGACGAACAAAAGAAAGGAAAAAGAAAAACAAACAAACAAACTAGGAGAACATGGACTTACCTGAAGCCCATGATCGAATGCAGCATGGTGACTTCTGGGTCTTGTGGATAAGAGTGTGATCAAATCCTTCTACCAAATTAGAGTTCAGAAAAAGAATACATAAGTGAAGGATGTCATCTGTACCTGCTGAACAGATCTATGGAAAGAGGAGTAAAAACTGTTTTCATCACCCATAGCAGATGAGCAAGAGAACTGACTGAAAATATGAGAGACCTGGGATACATGGTAGGCGGCAGGTGGACAAACGTGTGGAGACAGGTAGATGGCTATCTCATCAGCCGGCTGCATGTAAACAAATGGAAAAATGATAAAAACCTGCTTTGCTAGAGTTTAGTGGTTGTATTATGTGGTCTAGTAGTAATATCAATATAAATATACATTAAATTTTTAATTTAAATTTTAATTACAAATAATCACACACTTTCCCCTTCCTTGTCCTCCCTATAAACTCTCCCATGCCCTTCTTTGTTTCCTCTAGAACTGATTATTATTTATCTTTATTATTATTAATACCTCTATATGTGCATAAATACAATCAGTAAAATCTGTTTAGTGTGACTTGTGTGTAAAAGTATATTGTGTCAACTTTCATGTGTATATAAACAGTGGCAAAAATGAGACACAATTCTGTTTTAAATAGTATTGTTTTCTCTGAGTATCTAATTCTAAATCCTAGCTCTCCTGCTTTATTTATTTATTTCTTTGTCAACTTGCACAGCTAGAGTCATCTGGGAAGAAGAATCTGAAATGAGAAAATGCCCCCATCGGATTGCTAGTAGGCAAGTCTCTAGGGTATTTTGTAATTCATGATTGACATGGGAGGGCCCAGCCCTCTGTGGGTGGACACCCTGGCCAGGTAGGTCTGTGTTGTTTAAGAAAGTGGGCTGAGCAAGCCTTGGAAGCAAGCCATTAAGGAATATTCCTCCAGAGTCTCTGCTTCATTCCTGCCCTGAGTTCTTATCCTGACTTTTCATAATGCTTGATTGTAAGCTGTAAGGAAACATAATCCCTTTCATGCCTGAATTACTGTTGGTCACATTGTTGTTTTCATTTCCATAACACTAGAAACTTAAGTTTATTCATTTCCTTAAGTTATGTAGTTATGCATTTTCCCTTTCCAAAGATGCTAATTAGAGAATAGTGATGGTATTTTTCCATGGCATATGGTTAACCTTCTGCACCATCCCTTTATTTCTTATGTCTTAGCACCTTATTTATAACTTATTGGGTACTAATGCTCCTTGGCAAAAAAAAAAAAAGCCAAGAAATAGATGCAAATATACTGAACTTCTGGTCAAAGTTGAAAAATGTATGCTATAGCAATTTTTTTTTTTTTTGCCTACCTGCCATTGTGATTGTCAGTATTGCATTAATTGGACCTTACTCTCACACATCAAATGCTTGTGTATCACAAAACAAGAGCATAAAACAGTTACTATTTATGTCATCTTTGTGTGATTGTTTAACAGGACATTTTCGCTTTATACTGTAACCTAATTCCTAATGCAATCTGCAGGATGAGAAGTTCACATATTTCATGGGAGGCTTCCAGCAATGTCTTATTAATTAAAACTATGTCCCTCCATTTGGATTTTTTTGTTTGTTTGTTTTTTTAGAGACAGGGTTTCTCTGTGTAGCTTTGCGCCTTTCCTGGAACTCGCTTTGGAGACCAGGCTGGCCTCAAACTCACAGAGATCCACCTGCTTCTGCCTCCCGAGTCCTGGGATTAAAGGCGTGTGCCACCACCGCCCGGCTCCATTTGGATATTTTGAAGGATATTTCCTTTCTATACTATGTAGATTTTTCCTGCGAACACTTTATCAACATGTTTTCAAGGGGAACTTTGGCACTTGCTCCTAACTCCTCAGGAGCCCACACAGCTCTGCTTTATAGTTCAGAGCCTGCTTCTTTGTGTACAAGATATGATAAAGGTAAAATCCCAAATGCCAGTTTGGACTTTTTCATCTTGGCATACTGAAGACAATGCATCATTATCATATGTTGGGTAGTAAATGTCAGATTTTAGAAGCCAGTTTAGCAAGGGCATATTCATGTCAATTGGAGATCACGAGAGCTATTCTAGACCTGCCCTGCATGTTTAACTGACTAAATAATGAAAATGTAAAGGCTTACATTCTAAGACAAGAAAGCCTTTGATTTTCAGAAAATGCTAACATTAAGTTAATGTCTGACATTTTAGCTTGGGTGCTGGGGCTGGGTTCTGTTCCTCAGTAGAGGATTGTCATCAAGCCTTTTACCTTTCATACTTACCATTCTTCCACAGGAAATTGTGGTACAAGTCCTTTGTTTGGTAACTTCACATTTACATGAATTAGAAGCAGCTTTTACCTTGCAATTAAGTTGCATATGCAGTTTTAAATTTATCATACCCTTTTCATATTATATTAAATATGCTGATATTATGGGTTATAATTTTGGTCTATTTTAAAATAAAAATATTAATTTAATTAATGTAGTTCTCACTGTAAATATAGTAAATTAACTTTCATTCATTGTTTTCCAAGCATTTATAGTTATCTAAGTGTCTATAGCTGCTTAAAAATGTAGATATTATCTGGTCCAAATTAAAAAAAAATTTGAGTGAGCATCTTTAGAATCTCTTTAAACACATGTACCCCTTTTTAAATATGTAACTTCTGTATATTTTAAATATCTATTTGAAAATTGAAAGACCTATATGAGTTGTTGTTAAAAACTCCAAAAGTTGGTCACAATTTGTTTGTTTTAGTGGTTGAATTTATAGTGCTAGATTTTTCATCCTGCTTAGTTAACAACAAACATCACAAAATATTTTAATGTCCTTAATATGTATTAGTTAAGGATTAGTCTAGAGTTTATGCAAGAATGTGTAAGTTAAAAATAAAACAATTAATAAATCCCATTTATATCATGGCACAGTATAACCCAGTGAAGTATGTTTATAGGATATATTAATATATATTTAATGTCTTACTTGCGAATTTTTACTTATGAAACGAATTTAGATTCCCAAGGGGAGTAGAAAGGTAACTACAGGTTCTACCATGTTGAAGTGATGATAGAGACCTAGAATATTCCATCAAGGACCATGATGGTCTCTTCGTTCAACTGTGACTTCACTATGCCGGCTTATTCTTGTTTTCTGTGAGATCACGATTTAGGTGTTTGAAAACCTAAGCTGTAGTTTGTATAGGCCACTTACATTTCACTACTAAAACATAAGCTCTAGTCTCTTACCGTCACCAGCATCCTGTCTCAATGCATGTCTAATTGTAGGAGCTGAAGTTTAAGTGAATGTAGAACAAGTGGCAGCGTGTGCCTAAAGTATATGTCCTGGGAACCCGCTTCCCCAGCTGTCTGTGCCGTGAATAATTTACAGTCACTCGGCAGGTCTTCATGTTCTTCCTAATATTTGCCAATCATTGTCAATGTATCAGGGGCACAAGACAAATGTGGCATATGCTCTCTCATCTGTATTTCAGCAGATTTCAACGACTACCAAAACTAATAAAGAAACAATTTGCTAAATGTTGGAATTCTATAATTAAGGATTTTCCTCTAGTTTTTTTTTCTCTGTCCCATCAAGCTAAGAGAGAGATTGGTAAAAAAAATCATTTAAATTCTAGTATTTTTTTTTTTACAATAAGAGCAATTAGACAAATAGTGACGATTCTCAAAATAAGAATAAAATAAGCTATGTGCATAACCAAATAAAACATTACAAAGTATTGTAAGATAGTTTTATGTTTCAAATTCTAGTTCAGTGGGACAGCACTATAGTTCATACAATACTTTGGAAATGCAAGCAATATTCTCCCAGACCATTGCATTGGAGATCTCAAAAAGATGACTTTTGAGTTAATATTTCATTGTCTAAATTCAAACGGTTGGCGTATTCAAAACTCAAATACATACTAAACAAAGAAACTTAGTAATCTCAGATTTTCCCTACTGGTTTCCTGTATGTTTGTTCTCAGAATCCTGTTGTTTCTAGTGTGGAACTGATTAAATATAAACATAAAAAGTCACATAACTTAGATGTAGATGGCATTTTTTAAATTTCTCTAGGGAAAACTGATTTTTCAAGTATATAATTATATAATGCTAATAACCCTAAAGTACTTTCAGCAAGTTCCAAAGTTTATTCATTGGGGGTTTGACAACTCCAAATTGCAATAGCTTAATAATGTAAACTAGTATCACATTCTTCTGATTGCAATATTCCTCTGGATGTGCATTCTTTTGAAAACTCACACTGCACTTACTATTCATCCAAGCCACCTCTGCATCTTGGACTCTAGTATTTATCTGATGCTCTGGTGTACCTTGGTCTTTGTGGAGAAGAAATATATTTACCCAGTAACACAGTCAGAAGCAGAGCCAGCTCTGACACTTCTCATGCTAACCATTATTTCAGTGTTGTAGACGATAAAAGCAAGAACCAAACAGTGCTCATCCACTGGCCAGATACATACATGAAGGTGTCATGCACAAGGGAGCGCAACCTTCACAACAACTTCATGAGTTGGACATTATCATTATCATCACATTGTGTGGATGACACAGGCTCAGAAGGGCTACAGCATCATCACTCTGCTGAGAATCATCTAAATTATTCATTATTATTACATATGTTTTGCTGTGCTTGTGATTATCATCTCTGTTAGAAACATATGCACCAATAACTGAAATTAGCCTGTCAGCAATTACATTATTGTCTTCACTTGAATTTCCTTCAGCACAGTCCAAACTCTGGCCATCAATGACTGTCTGGTACATTAACCACTGTTCTTATTTTTACCTTTTTTTTGTGAAACTGCATGTTGCTAGCCTCTGGGTCAAGTGCTCAGAAGATTGTATAACCATTAATAATAAAAATAGATGATGCTTGCTTTGGTGTTAAGTCTGGGATAGTTCCTGTGTTTAATTAAAGATGATAAAGAATATATTGGTAATTTTCTAAGAATAACCGTTGGAATCATGAGACTACTTCATATTGGGTGATTTCTCTTTTCTTTCTGTTTCCCCTTGCTTATGATAATAAAAGACTGAGGTTACCAGGACAAAAGCAGAAGCTGTAGCAGAAGCTACTTAGCAACTGCAGAAGGCCGAAGTGACCTGTCAGCTTGCACGAGCATTGTCTCTAAGACGTTACTATGCCTTCCAGGTATCCCATCCTTTGGACCCCCAAAACTGCTGAGGCTGGTCCCCGGCAAGTGGCACCCAACATGGGGCTCAAAGGAATCAAAGGGTAAGTATTTTGCTTGTGACCTTGTAAGGAAAACCTGATCTAATTTTCAGAGCTTCCATGAAAGGAAATTCACCTTTCCTGGCAGCTCTTTTCAATCTAGGAACCCAATAAAACTTGCAGCAATCATCCAACCACTGCCACATTGTCTCCACACTCCTTCACAAGGAATCAAAATATGAGGATTAAAGTTGCCATCTCCCTTTCTCAGTGGAGGCCACCACTTTCCTTCTATTCTAGGTTCCCACACTTTCCGTTTGTCATCCCATCTATATGTTACTCCATCCACAGTCTTCAGTCAATACCCCTCAGGGTCTCAAGTTTTATACAATCCTCAGAAACTGAATTATTCATCATGGCCAAATTGAGTCCAGTGCACTGGATACACATCATACCATGTGCTATAGTTGACCACACATTCGGTACAGCTTATCCAAGCCTGAAAAGCTTCCCCAGGCTGCAGGTTCTTTCCCATGACCTGTGTAACTGCCTTGACCCCAGCCTGGGTGATCATCTCTGTATAATTTTCTGTGAAATTTGTTTCATTTCCATCCCATTTCACAGAAAGTACCATTGGTCTAGGAACACAGAACATGAAGATCAGATAGAAGAAAAAGATTAGCATTACAAGAAGTAATTATATGGAGGAGAACAAGACATGTGCATGCCATAAAGCTTGACCTCAGGACATGTAGGCATTTCTGCCTTGGCCGCCTAGAGGCATGCGAAGCAGGAGATCTGGAGGGGAAGGCACAGAGGGTTGATGGTCCACAATCTCTGGTCCCTCATCTCCAGTCTCTGCTGGCAGCACATCAGGCATCTTATATGCTGTCCCCGGCATCATGGAAACTTTAACTACACTATTCAGCTTTGTTGATTATTCAGTTACACAGTTTATTCACAAGTCATCCTTCTGGTAGAGTTGTTTCAATGATCAAGTAAGTTATATAGGAAACTTAAAGCCATTATGAAGTTTGGCATATCTTTGTAGATGGATAAAATAAATCTGATTTCCCTTGGTTTACTTATTCCTAAAAGATCTTTTCTGTAAAAATAGTTTGATGATGAAAATCTGTTTGAAAACATGATGGGAACATGTCCCATTGGTGAGAATGGGGACCATGAATGAAGTTTAATTGGATTAAGTTGAGCAGACTGACATTCATAATTAATTTAGTCCCATGATTGGTCTATAGGGGAACTATCCCAGAGAAAAGGATGGCTGTGGTAAAACAGTGATTTAAGATATAAATCAAACTACACAGGTTCCAGATGTTTTGTGACACTATTTCTGGGGAGATGCAAACAGAAATCTACTTACTCCAGACAGGGAATTGATGACAGACAAAAGACAGATATCACTAAAATAATCCAGCTTTCATAACCCAACCATATGGGGGTTAATTATATGGATATGGGTGAGAAGTTACTTACAGGAGCAGAAATGTCTTAAAGTGCTGCATCACCAAAGCCCACACAAACACAAGTAACAGCTCATAAAAACTGAAAACCTGGCTACAGCTTCCATGACAAAATTTTTCCTTTTTATTCTTTTTTTTTCTCAAATTTTATTTTATTTTGGTGTGGGGGGGGACGTGTTTCAAAGAGAGAGGGCAGATATGAAGGGCTGGGAAATGAGTGGGATCCAGATGCAAGATGTGAAAGACACAAAAATAAATAAAAGTTAAACAACAACAAAACTGAAAACCTGGAGTGCACTGCACAGACTGTAGGAAGCTGAACCCACTGGAGAGTGTCCTTTCTAGGGAGTTTAATTGGTTTGAGCCACTTCTGGGCAGCTTTGATAGTCTGAAAGTGTCTTTGTCAGTAGTTCTTACTACTTATATATGCTTGTGAGGGAGAAAGCCTAGTGAATCTGGTCAGTTTCAGGGACTTCCTGAAACAGTTCTAATATACTTTATGGCTGCATGTAAACCATGAAATTATGGTCCAGAGAAAATGTGGTATTTTCTTGTTAACATGGAATCCTTGTAAAAGTTGAATAAAACCTAATGTTTTACAGATGTCATCATTTTGCATTCTGTCAACCATATTATATAACAACTTAAAAAAACACAATAACACCTAAAACATAGAAAAAATCAATATAATACTGAAAAGTTCAAAACTTCGGGAAATTATCAATGGGTAAAAAAAATCACACAAAATGAAACTTAACAAAAAGAAGTCATGAAAGTATGTATAGAAGAAAATAAGTCTGCATTATAATCTTCAGAGATATAGTAACAAACATTTTAGAATTAAAAAAATGAGAATGTCGTCGATAAAATATATCTATTTTCAATAAATTAAATTTATACAACAAACAACAACACCATAGAAATACATCATCAAGAGTATATTTACATGCTTTTCTGAAAATTTAAGAGTATTCTTAAATGAACTAAAATAAGATTTAACATAACTGTACCACCTTTTAGCAAAAATAATGAGTAATTATTAAATTATACAAAGAGCCAAAATGTAAAGGAAACATATATTTATGGATGACAGGCTCCATATAATAAAGACAGATATTATCCCTTGTTTTCTACACATAAAAGACAACTTAAAAATATTTCTAAGAAAATTGATGATTTAACTAAGTTTTCCTAGATAGAAGATAAATAATAAAACATATGATTACTTACTATGGTAGAAATAGAAGTACAATGCTAAAAATATTTTTAAATTATATAATGGGGCTGGAGAGGTGATTCAGTGGTAGAGAGTACTAGTTGCTCTTGTAAGAGACCCTAGGTTTGATTCCTAGCCTCTACATGGTACTCACAAACATATGTAACTCCCTAAACTGGTACATATGCAGAGTTTATTTGGCAAAATGTCCACACCATATGATTTCTATCTATTTTTAACTATTAAATATTGTTCCTCAAAAAAAAAGATGTGATTGGTCATAAGCAGCAATCTGACTGTGTGACTGTACAGAGTGAATGTCTTCTTATGGAGTCAACCCATCCCTAAACACCTTCAGAATCTGCTTGAATCTTCAGCCAAATAAGCCATGCCCCAAAATGGAGGCTTTATTTTGAACAATGAACAATCCAAATCCAGGTAATTTTTGCAGAGAAGTACCCATGTGAGCTGTTTCCATGAAGCTTCTTGAGGTTTCTGAAGATTTTCTTAGATGATTGCACTGTCAAGCCAAAGAAACACTGCCAACTCATTCCCAGTCTAGAACAAGAATCCTGTAGAATTGGAAATATTATGGCTCTTTCTTAAATTCAACTCAACATGTATATTTCATGGACTCATGGATTGTGCAGTGTTCTCAGTTCTGTGGGCTATCAGAATTCTGGATGGAAACTGTAAAATTTATTAAAATACGAAGGAACAATGTGAAACATAGGCAATGTGAAAACTGCTTTAGGAGATTTTTACTGGAGAGTTCACTTTCCTAAGATCTTACAAAAATTTTTTTTTCTGTAAACTTATCAGATTCCTTGGATTATAGATCTCCACTGAGTAAACAAACCTTAACTCTCAGGGATTTGTACCTCATTTTTAGTTGGATTGTTTGGTTTGCTGATGTCTAGATTCTTGAGTTCTTTATGTACTTTGGAATTTAGCCTTCTGTCTGATGTGGAGTTGGTGAAAATCTTTTCTATTGAAGGGAAATGGAGGAGGAGTGGATCTGGGGAAGAGAGGAGGTGGAGGGAGGAAGAGCTGCAGACATGATGAAATGTATGATAAAAGAATAAAAAATAAAAGATAAAAAATAACTCTTAACTCATTTTATCATCCCAAGCCTACTAGAAAATCATTTAACACAAACACTTGGGATTGAGTTGAGTTTTCCTTCCATGGGAATCTAGGGCTATACATCTTCTCGGCATCATTCTGGCATGTGCTTCCTTTTACCAAGTTACTTAAATGGAAGCTCTTACTAGGAAAACAATGTTGTAGAAAACCCCACTTATTCCTATGTTGGCTCTTCTATCTCCATAATTAGCTTTTCTTTGTTTTGGTTATGGCTCAAAATAATCTCAGATTAAAAAAAAAGTTCTACGTATTCTTTATAACCTCCCTTTTAGAGTGCATTGTAGGTCTATGATATTATGACAAAAAAATGTTTAAAAACTTGAATTTACCTGTTGGGTATTAAGGGACTACCAAAAGATAAAAGTCATATGGCAGACTTAATACAGAAAAAACTATATATTTCACATGTAACTAGAAGAGATGATAGGTTTTCATACATATAGAATAGACGCACAGAACATGGGAAGTTATTCATTAATTCATCAATTCAGTTATTCAGCAAATTTTTGTAAAGCCAGTTAAAATGTGAAAGTAGTAACACTAAGTCTACAAAGGAAGAGGTTATTCTCAGTTTGGGGGACTCAGTCTAGCCAGAGATGCTAAATTATCTCCTGAGAATTAGAGTGTCATGTCATAAGTGTTTGTAGGAACAGTGCACTGGTAGCATTAGAAGATACAGATGAGATCTGTGGCAGACACAACAGGTTCTATAAGAAGGAACCAAGCCCTTGGTTCACTCTAGAAAGAAAAGTTCAGTTTATCTGCACTCAAGATGGGGATGGTTAGGGCCCTGAGAAACAAAAGTTAAATGATGTTAGACAGCCTGATGGAGAAAAATGAGCAAATGGTATGGGATAAAACTTGGTTAGGACATTTTCACAATAAATTCTAATCATGACAGTACTGTGTCAAACTGCCTGTTTTATTTGTTTGGCACTGATTCTAGGGATGACCTGATAGAGGTTCTTGGGGTACTTCATCCTGTCCTCCAGAGGCTCTTTCACTGTTTTGATTGGTAAGTGAATATACTTCCTCCATGTGTCCCCATCTCTGTTTAGTTAAGAGCTTGCCCTTTCAGGTTCTTTATAAATGTTTTTTTTTTAATTAAGCTAATGAGCAGTCTGACTACTTCACAAGAGTATAAATTGTCCCAGTATTTCAACCACAGGGTGGGGTAGATTTCCATTCCATACTTCAAAGCCCGCAGGGGAGTCCGTGTAAAGCTGGATGTTCCCAACAGTTTATTGTTTCTTAGCTCTTTCCCTTCACCAGCTTAGGCCCCACATCTCATGCCATTTTCTCCTGCAAGTATTGCTTAATAAATCACTTTCATAAATCCTCATCTCAGGCTCTGCTTCTAGGACCATAGCCAAGACAAGTGGAGTCTGCGTTTCATTCATCTTTGTGTCAAAATACCAAATAGTGGAGACACACCACAAACACTGAAAAATGAATTGTTAAGTGAAAGAACATGAAAGATGCTTGTTTTTGATGGGATTAAAGTGTACAGGATATTTGACATCAGATAATAGTTACTATTTATTGAATGTTTGTCACATCCCCAGAATTTTTTAAAATTTATTACATATATAATGTCATTAAAGCCCTTAAAGATCCCGGGTGGTAGATGGAATGCTATCTACTTGCTATAGATAAAGAAACTGGATAGAGTGTTCAATTCTTTTGTTTGAGAATTACCCATAAATAATAAATAAAGGCTTACAAAATCCCATTTAAGTTTTTATTTTTAGTGGTTGGTGGAAAGCTGATCAGCAGAATTTCATTAATTATAATTCATTAGAATTTGTAAGATTCTTTTAAAAGTCTGAAATTCAAAATGAAGTGTATATGAGTTTTGAAAGTACTAACTCAGGAGCTAGTTGAATTTATTAGAAAGACAATTAGAAATGTATTTGCATAAAAATGTTTAAGTCTATTTAAGTTTAAGTCATATTTAAACAATTTCCTAGTTCAACGTCAGCCTGGTGTACGCAGTAAGTTCTGGGTTAGCCATGACTGCACAGTGAGACTCAACTCAAAAAATAAAAAGAAAGAAAAAAAAAAGAATTTTTTTCTCTCCCAAACACAGAGTGCTACTACACTGTTAATAAGTAGAAAAATGAATGCTAATTTAGTGTTTAGATTACAGAAAACACAATTGGATTTACTATGTGAAATCAGACTTGAGGATTTTTGTTTTCTGCCAGAGTACGACAGTACAGCACACTCATACCCCTGCCACCCAAATGAGTTTTGAGCATTTTATTTAATACTTCTGTCCTGACAGTGCTTCATAATAGAACTAACTATCAAGAATGCTGTTATAGACAGCCTTCCAGACCCCAGTTTGAATGGAAAGTAGTGATGATTTTTTTTGCGTGTGAAATAGTCTCCACAACACTTAAGATCCACTGTACGTGAAGAAGTACATGCTTATCAAAGCAACACCAAAGGAGTAAGTGTGCTTTGAATGTAGAAACCTGTTTTGAGTTCACAGCAATTGAGATGCCATTTAAAGAGAATGACAGTTATTAGCATCCACTTCCAAAACCAAATCCTGCAGAATTTTTCTCATAGCTACTAGCATAGTTGTGTTTAGTGAATTGGTTCTCTAAAAGAGAAAAAAAATCTTACTGACAAAACACCATTATAACTTTATGGAATTTAAAACAAAATGTATTGTTACCCACAGTGATTTAAGTGAACATCTGAAAAACAAGTTATCCATTCATAGGAGAAACTAGTGGACATCCCATACATGAATTAAACAAATGGAAACTCAGTGTTGAAATAGGTCAGCATACCAGTGTCATGTGCAAACAACATTCCCCTAGAAATCTCAGGGTAACTTTTAAATATGATTATTTCTGTGTTTGTAGGGAATGCAACATGGGTAAAAAAAAATTCAAATGGATATAAGAATTGGCTGTTTAAGCCTGGTACATTCAGTTGAGGCAGGACCAAGCCCCTCTCCACTTTATCAGGGGTGAGGGAGGGGAGGAGAGGGGAAGGCACGGAGGATCAGGAAAAGGGATGAGAGGGGGATCTGTGGTTGGTGTGTAAAAATGAATTTTAAAAAAAATTACCTGTTTAATTCAGTGAACTTCTATGTAGTTAGAATATAAGCATTCTGGTTGGAAGCTGTGGAGTTTCACATTAAATTTTACACTCATTATATTGTTCAGACTTTGGGGTTAGCTAATTTTTGTGTGTGAATTTTTGTTTATTTGCAACTTCTTATAATAAAGTTTATGGTATTATTAAATTTTTTTAAATTACCTGGCTTGATCTGAAATTATTTTGGTCAGTATGTTTGAAGTGATAGCACAAAATACATATTTCTGTTTAGTTTTAAACCTTCTGTGATTGATTTGTAAAACTATATTTAGAAACCAGCTGCCAGGTGTTTAATACATCTATAACTATTTCCAGTTGTGGTGACGATCATGTTGCACCATCTAACTACTAAGATAAATGATTATCAACATATCTGGTATAATTATGAATATAAGCATGCAGCATCTGGTTAACTCTCAACTTCAGGAAAGTTCTTGGTTTGTGTTGGATATTGAACTGGCTTTGATCTTAGGAGCCTTGTAAGACAGCAGTTTCATATCTGAAAAAAAAAAAGAAGGATCTTTAAACCTAAACATGCATATTCCGTTGCCCTGAGGCAAAATATGTTCAGGTTTCAGGTGGATTAAACATTGATTGAAAGGAGTACAATGTTCACTGTAAAATTCTCATTATTTTAGCGAGCTGAATCTTGGTAGCTAAGGAAAGCTGAAGAAAATACGTTAGTACAGTGCTCATAAAACTAGATCTTACCGGTAGGTAGCTGACCATAACACCACTATAAGAAATTCAGAAATAAGTTGTGTGAATTTTTATGCTCAAACATTCATTTTTAATGTACATGTTTATCTAGTACAGATCTGTTGTGATGACATGCATTGCAATGTAGATTCCCCCACCATTTTCCCTTTTAAAAATCACCCCTCTCACACTTCAAAAAACAATGGGAAAGCTCTAATCTACTTGTGATTTATTGTAGTAGATTGTTCTGGGATGTAAAAATCTCAGAGGTTCCAAAGGAACAATTCAAAATATTGATGTAGGTGCTGAAAAATAATGATCCAACTCTCTGTGTGAAAAATCCTCCTGCAAATCATTTGTTTCCTAATTTTTGTTTTCACCAACATTGATGGACGATCACCTGGATATGTCATTGGGGACTTTATTAATAATGATTTTTTTATTTGCAGTCACCTGCAATTTTGGGATATAGTAGGTAAGTAGTTTAAAGGACTGAGTTATGCATTTTCTTATCTCTTTGTTAATATGAAGAGAATGTGACATACACACTTGGAGAAATGGCCGTATGGATCTAAGTATAAGTAATATTTCTTTATAAATTTCCATACACATTTCAAAATAATGAGTCCATTCATATAATATGCAAAGATAAGTTGCTTTCATAGTCTGCAATTATTCTAAAATATAGGGCAAAATTAGAGTTTACAATGTCCACCTGTGAGTGTTTGTTTTGAAGACAAGGTTCTTACAACACAGTCTAGATTCCATTACAGTGTTGTTTTCCTTGACCTGTTTAGGACAAATTCAGTGTCTTTCATGAGTGTCTTTTGTTTTCAAAATGTGCACTAGGTTTTATTAAGTTTGGGCATTAGTATAAACATTATCATAAAAAGTCACTGTATGCAGATATTTTACATTGATCTTACAGCAGTAATGTTTTGATATGCACTGATTAGTAGTTAGTTGTTTTCGGGTAGGGGAGAGTGTTCTAACTCCATAGCTAATCTTGTTATTTATAATTAATGAAAGCCTTATTTCAGTTTTAAGAAAATTTTAAATTTATTCTCCTGACTGACTTGCACTTCATGGGCATTCCAGATAAATGTGAAAAGGCTTGGATATATTTCATAAAATCCAGAATTTGTTTTGGCTGTTGGTTTTTGGTAGAAAGTCTTATTCAGATTTAAAACATTATTTTGCAGTCCCATTGTGCATGGTGGGACTTGTAAACATGTAAGAAATTTGACTATTATTCATTGTTTTTGTACCTATCAAAAATTTCATATGATGAGTATTTTTTATAATATGTTTATTTAGTGTTGATTGATACTTTGATTTTAATCTGTGAATAAACATTTTTAGTCAAGACACATGCTTATTTTAACATAACACTTGTTATAGTCTATAAAATACTTATACTTTCATATAATGTATAATATTGGTATAAATTTTTTATAAATACAGAACAATTTAACATCATAGGATCTGAATTTAGAGTCTGTTTTATTTCAATTACATATTATTCTGGAAAAGGCAAAGTCATAATAAAATGAATTATATACTTGGTGATCAAGACGGTTCTGTATTCGTGAGTGTATTTCCCCAATTTATATCTTAATAAATCCCAATTAGCCATTAAACATAACAGCATTCTGCATCATTCTGCTAAAATGATGAATGTTACTCAACAACTTATTTATCAAAACATGGAATTTTCAAAAAAATGTGTCACACAATTAAATATCAACATTATGCTTTAGTTAACTTTAAAATGTGTTTTTAACCTGAGTGGGAGTTACTTCAAAAGCTGGATTTGACATGAAAAATGAATATTAATCTCTGTTCTGCCCATCTGTTCTGTGGTCTTAGATGAGTCACTTACCTCTTACCAGAACAAGCTCATTTCTAGCAGGGACCTTCATCTCCATCATCTAGCTCTCTTAAAATTTCCATTAAATGCTATTTGAAAATATGGGGGCCAGGGAAGCAATTACAGAAATATCCATCAGACTTGAATGTGACATGCTGTTAAGTATCCTCTTCATCTCTTTCTTAAATAAGGCTACTAGGAACCCTTCACTGAGAGGGCAGCTTCAAGTCTACAAGGGGCTGTCATGTAAAAGAAGGAATTTCTTTTATTTGCTAAAACTTTACCAGATTTGAATTATAAAATGATCTGTGCTTAATAATGGAAAGATAATGTCCAGACTTGCTCAGCTATGTTCATATCAGCATTATTTGTAATAGCCAGAACCTGGAAACAACCTAGATGCCCTTCAACCGAAGAATGGATAAACAAACTGTGGTACATATATACAATGGAATACTACTCAGCAGAGAAAAACAATGACATCATGAGGTTTGCAGGCAAATGGAGGGATCTAGAAAAAATCCTCCTGAGTGAGGTAACCCAGACTCAGAAAGACAAACATGGTATGTACCCACTCATAGGAGAATACTAGCTGTGGAACAAGGATGACTGGACAGCTACTCACAACACCAGGGAGGCTACCTGGATAATAGGACCCCAAGAAAGACACGGGGATCGCCCAATAACAGAGAAATGGATGAGATCTACATGAACAATCTGGACGTAATGAGGGGCGAGGGGCGAGAGAAAGAGAACTTGGGGAAGCAGGAGATCCCAACTGGATCAAGAACAGAGAGGGAACATAAGGAATGTTCATGATAAATGAAGACCACATGAGAATAGGAAGAAGCAAAGTGCTGGAGAGGCCCACAGAAATCCACAAAGATGCCCCCACAATAAACTGCTGGCAATAGTCGAGAAATAGCCCGATTTGACCTACCCTGGTGATAAGATGGCCAAACACCCTAATTGTCGTGCTAGAAACCCCATCCAGTAACAGAGGGAACTAGATGCAGATATCCACGGTCAGGCCCTGGGTGGAGCGCTGGGAGTCCAATAGGCAAGAAGGAGGAGGGTTTATGTGATCAAGAGTTGTTGGGACCAGGGATGGATGGAATACAGGGACAAATGGCCAAACGAATAGAAACACATGAACTGTGAACCAATGGCTGAGGGGCCCCCAACTGGATCAGGCCCTTTGAATGGGTGAGACAGTTGATTGGCTTGATCTGTTTAAGAGGCATACAGGCATTTGGACCGGGCCCTGTGCTCAGTACATGAATTGACTGTTTGAAACCTGGGTCTTAGTAGAGACCCTAGGCTCAGCCTGGGAGGAGGGGACTAGACCTGCCTGGGCTGAGTCCACCAGGTCGATCTCAATCCTCGGGGGAGTCTTCTTTGCCCTTGAGGAGATGGAAATGGGGGGCGGGCTGGGGGGAGGGGGGCGGGACGGGAGGAGGGAGAAAGGGGGAATTTATGGCTGATATGTAAAGTTGAATTATATTGTAAAATAAAATAAAATAAATTCAAAAAAAAAGAAAAAAAAAGAAAAAGAGCATAATGCTACTTCACTGTGTTTCCATTCACTGACTATAAGCTACTTACCATATACCTGACTTAATTTGAATATGTAAGCTACACGATGTATGTGATCAAGAAGAAATTATTAACATCTGTGACATTGCTTATTTCCTCCCAATGCCAACTATCTTCTTTATGATAATGTAAAAGCTAAATCAAAATAGGGATAAATTTAGTCAATGAAATGAACTTATTCAATTTATGACTGAAAAATGGAAAAATGTTAATGAAAGAAATTAAATAGTGACCTTGTGTAGGGCAATTGGTAGAACAACTATATGATGAAAGTAGAGTACTGACTATGGGAAATTCTAAGCAGGTATGGGGAGATGGGCGAGACGAGGAGATAGATGAACTAAGGACGTATAAGGATGGAAACCCAGTTTATTAGCTAATTAAAAACAGAATAGGGCCAGTCATGGTGGCACACATCTTTAATCCTAACACTCAGAGGCAACGGTAGTTGGATCTCTGTGAGTTTCAGGACAGCCTGGTCTACCAAGTGAGTTCTAGGGCAGCCAGGGCTGTCACACAAAGAGAAACCCTGTCTCAAAACCAACCAACCAACCAACCAACCAACCAAACATACAACCAACCAAACAAACAAACAACCAAACAAACAGACGACTAGAATAGAAAGAAAAACACCATTTGAATGAGGTACTATGTATAAGGGGATAATCCTCCCAGAATTTTGTCTAATCCTCCCATAGGCTATTAGACACACACACACACACACACACACACACACACACACACACACA
>CABHPP010146752.1:0-14413 GCA_902168425.1 Peromyscus attwateri | reverse complement strand
ACACACACACACACACACACACACACACACACACACACACACAAAATGTTTTTAGCCAGGTTTGCCATTGCTCCTGGTGCTTACCAGGATTGGATGGTAAGACCCTATTGCTGAAGATGTCTACAAAATTCAATTAGAGAACACAGGGGAAAATCAAGCTGGAATTGACCTGAAATATTCCTCCTCACTGAGAATCTTTCACAGGGAGCTTTGGGAGGATAGTAATGTGTCCAATTTTTTCCTAATTTTCTAATACTTAATTTTAGTTATAGTTTCTTTGTTTAGTTATAGGTGGGCCTTGAGGTTCTTTTCAAATACTTGACTATCAAATTATTTAGAGATGCCTGATTTCATCTCTAAACTACAGATCAATATTTCATGAGGTCAATATTGTACAAATTACATCTTGATCCATGCTTGTTGCAGGATCATTAAAGGTATTTCACCTTCCATTTAGATCAAAACATTTTTGGGGGACATAAAACACTATAAAAATGAACTCCTGAGCAATGTTTAACATGCCAAAGCAGTTACTGTGCAGTGAGCTAGTGGCTTGTGTCTCCAACTGCCCAAACCCTCTAGACTTGCTCTGCAAAGATCCATACAACTATCATTCATGCATTATAGAAATATGACATTAGAAGAGTCTCAGAGTTTCCATAATTATATAATTTATTCTCCCAATCAAGAAATAAACCCAGTTAGAAAAGGATTTTGAACATTTGTAAGAAAATAGTGGATTTAAAGCCTTAATTGATTCTTTATTGGAAAATTTTATTCAGCAATTTGGTATAATATTTCTTCATTGTCTAATCCAACATGGAGAAAATTGACAATCCTCAAACACCAAACAATTTTCCAGAGTCAGATAAATGGCAATGACATTTTAATTATTATTTGAATATAAATTACTTGCTGTGTTACAATATTTCATTTTAATTGAATCTACTGGAATCAAATAGATCAATAGCTGTACACTCACATTTCCAACTCTAAGGTGCAGAGGGCTGTGGTGACTGATTTGTTAAGCTGCCTATTGCTTTTGAATACTCCCTCTACTTTTATTAACTGCCTGGTTGGTGTGTTTTGTCTTCCAATGCAGAAAACATAAAGCTTGTGGTTGCTAGGAGCCATTGAAACTGAGATTCACATACAAACTTAGGCTTCCCTATCAAACACACAGAACCATCCCAACAATGAGCAACATGAAACAATATATCTTCCAACAAATGCATTGTAACATTGCTCCAGTTTTGGAAAGATATAATAAATAAGGGTTTAGGTTTCCAGTTTTAATTGTTCCAGGTGATGAGAAGCCATGATGTGTGTTATCATTTCACAGGCTCCCCAGTGCACAGCAGCACCTGCCAAGTAAAATACAGAGTGTCAGGCTAAATTAAAATTTCAGATAAATACTTGATAATTTCTTTTTAAAATTAATATTTATTTAATAGAATTACATCATTTCTTCCCTTCCTTTCCTTCCTCCTGAGCCTACCAGGTACCCTCCATCCAATCTGTCTTATTCTCTCTATCAACTCAAGTTTTTAATAACTTTTTCTTTGATTATTATTGTGACACATATATTCACTTGTGTGTGCACACATGTGTTTCTGTGTGTGTATATAAAACATCCTGAGTCCATTTTTCTTGCTTGTGTATGGTTTCTGAGCTGACCAGTAGAACTCCCTCTATAAATCTCTATATGATTTGTTGACACAGGGTCTGTCACTGAACCTGGAACTTGATTTGGAGGTTCTGTATAATTATGCAAGTCCCTGGCATCTACCTTCCTCTTCCATTTCAGTGCTGTGAGAGAGGAGTACGTCGTAGCATCTATTGTTTTACATATGTGCTGAGGATTCGAACCCTGGTCTCACACTTACTCAGAAAGCATTTTATCCATTAGGCCCTCTTTCCAGTCTCTGATTTTGTGAAACACACAATACATCAGCATTATCATCCTACTATGCTCGGGAGCACAGGAACTTGTGGGAGAACCTGGAACACATGGGGCCAGAGGAAGTAAGCCAGGTCTTACTTGTCTGAACCATCTGTAGTGAACTCACAGAAGTTGAGCAAAGAGTGAATACCATAGGCTGTTACAATGGGCAAGGAAGAAAGAAGAATGGCTAGGTGGCAAGTTCTGTGTTACTTAGTAATCTTTTATGTTTAAACCTTTTTTTTGAGAATTTTATCCACGAGTACACTGCATATATATCAATTACTATTAGGGGTGTTCCTTCTGAAGCAAATCAATTCTCCCTCCCTTAGCAGTGATTGATTGCCTGTAGCTCTTCATCTAAGGGTAGAAACTTGCAAAGGTTTCCCTCACTCACATTTGCTTGGTGACTGGTGTGATGTTTGTGCTGTGTTTTTGCCAGTAACCATACTGTTGTGGTTTCGTGGGCACAGTGTCCATGCTGTGTCTAGAAGATACAATCACATAGCCAATATTCCAAACCTTGGACTCTTTTAATCTTTCTGGCTACCTTTTGCAATATGTCTGAGTCTCAGGTAGGTGTTGTGTTGTATTGTAGATGCACCAGATAGAAATAAACACAGTATGACCACTTATTCTCTTCTTTCTGATCAGTTGTGGCTTTCTACAATGGCCTCAGACTGGTACAAAAATAAGCTTCACTGATGAAGGATGAGAGCTACTGCATTTAGCCCTGGCAATAAAGATAAGTATTCAGAAGACAGTTGGAAGCCATAACCACTCAGGAAAATGTCAGTAGTAGGTTCTCCTTTAGGCACTATGACCTCTCCAGCCACAGGGATTTGACTAAGTTTACAGTAGGTATGAATTTCCTCCTTTTGAGAGGGGCCTTAAAGGTCATTACACAGCTGTTGGTTAAGTGTAAGATATTGGCACTGTTAGTGTAATGTTAGGGATGTCTTGATGGGTCAGTCATTATTCTCACAGACTTTAGAGTTGGTGTACCACTCCTTCAGCATATACCCAATGTACTCTATATTTGAATATCCTATCCAGAAATATGTTCATGGCCATATTCATTACCAGTAGGTAGTTCACAATAGTAGGAAATGGAAGTAGCCTAGACGTTCATCATTATCCATTATGAAAGAATGATGAAAATGTGGTACATATACACAGTATAATTATACTCAGAGTTAAAAAAAAACAAGACCATGAAATTTGCAGGTAAGTGGATGGAACTGGAAAATATTATACTGAGTATCTTAGTTCATGCTTCTACTTCTATGAGAAAACGCCAATCAAAAACTATCTATGGAGGAAAGGGTTTGTTTTGTTTCCCAGATTATAGCCCATTATCAAGAGAAGTCAGGGCAGCAACTCAAGGCAGGAATCTGGAAACAGGCACTGAAGAGAAGCCATGGAGGAACACTGCTCACTAGCTTGCTTCCAGGACTTGCTCAGTGTGCTTTCTTATACAACCTAGGCCCTCCTTTCCAGGGGTGGCACCACATACAGTGAGCTAGCCCCTCCTCCATCAACTGTTACTCAAGAAAAGTCCCTACAGACTTGCCTACAGACAATCTGATGGAGGCATTTTCTCAACTGAGGCTCTTCTTTACAGATAATTTCCAGCTTGTGTCAAGCTCACAAAAAAACTAATCATGCACTGAATAAGGGAACCTAGACCCAGAAAGACACATTAAGTGTTTTCTATTACTTGTGGATCCCGTCTCTTTATGCTTGAATATGCACCCTGTAGTAACTACAGAGTTAGGACAGTAGAAAGCCACCGTGTGGTGTAGAGAAGGAGCTCTAGAGAGGGGGTTAATTGGACACAAGTGAAGGTGGGGGGCAAGAGGGAGACTTAACTGGGGTGGCGAGATGAGGGGTAATACAAATCAAGGAGTGAGGAGAGATAAATAAATGCTTGAAAAAATCCACAGGAAAACATTTATAAGATTACTTAAAAAGACATTACGTCTATCTATCTGTCTGTCTATCTGTGTTCTAGATATTGATATTTATATATATATTTTAAATTAGCAAGGATGTTTTACACACACACACACACACACACACACACACACACACACACACACAAGCAAAATAATGTAAACTATCGGCATTGCCATCGGTTGCCTCACAAAACCTTAGGGTAGGTCCCTATTGCTGAAGATGCCACACTTGGAGGAATCAAGTTTGTTCTGAGCTTGAAGCCTCTTCCATGGGACTTGGCTAACAGTATAGGAAGATGCCATGAAAGCCACCAAGGGAGAAAACTAATCAGTTAAGGACCTTCTGGATAAAGTCAGGCATTTTAAAACTAGGAAAATGCTTTGCAAATCAATCGGAAATGAACAACAACAACAAAATCTTTTAATTGCAGGGTATTAACGCCAAATAAACATGACTTTTAAAGGTTATTTGACTTACACCAGTTGAAAGGTAGCTGTGAAATTCTCTATTATCCATGCCAGTGTGCTAACAGAGTAGCAGACTGTAAACAGATCCCAGGCCTTCAGGAAGGTGACTGTCATTACATGGAGTCACAGTGCTCATGCAGTAAGATGTAACACACAATTAGTGGAAGGACTGAGAACACAGTGCTGCATTGAGCACTGTGAATGTTAACTTTTTGTGAAAATTTGAAGTTATATCTGAGTGATATTAGTTTCACAACTTCACTGGATTTATAATGCCCACTCACGCTACACTTATTTACTTACTCATCTAATCTTAAATGTTAAACTTCAAAATGTGCTCCTAGTTTTCAAGAGAACAGTAATACAGATATGTGTATTTACTATATTACTATATTTACTCCTGGTGAATTCCAAAGGTCCCTGGAACTTCGTAGAATCCTGTTCCCCAGGCCAAATTGCAAAGTAAACCCATAAACTGGAAATACATAAGAGAATAACATTGTGCTACTCATGTTTCATGGGAAAGAATTGGTTGACCAGCAGTCCAAACATGAGTGTAATCATTTTATGGGATGGTATATGTACTGCCTACATCAATTCATATTGAGCACTGTGGGAGAAAAAGAAGGTAATAGAAACTATAGGATAGATGCCAGAAGGTGAACATTAAGAACACCTCTAAAGGGCTGAATTGATTTTAAAAGTATTTTGAAGGACTTAAATGGGGGCTTCCTTAGGTAGTATTTCAGAATATTTTAGTTAAATCACAGTGGCTCAGAGTTGAAATCTCCCCTAAAGATCTAAATTGGGCAAAAATCGCTCATCAAATTGACACTCTCTGATTCTTTCTCATTAATGAAAACCTATATGTATGCTTTAACTGTGGCCCGGCATTCCTCCCAGAGATGTGCAATTAGGAGTGCGTAAAGGTTTGCTCTGTAAAAGAGTGGACTTAATATTTCCTGCATGACTCTAGAGAACAGATCTAGGACCAATGAACTGCATGAAGAGGGCAATCTTGTTCTGCTTAATATAGAAGATAGTCCCTGGAATCGCTCATTAGCTGGAATAATATGCTTTTCAAGGTCATAAGCTCTGTGTCAAAGAGATGCTTCATATGTGCAAAATTTTTGCACTTTTTAATTATGTGGGGATATTTTTAAAATTATTGTAAGCCAAAATTTCAAAGTTCTTCACTCTTTTACTTTATATTTGATAGGATTGAGCTGAGTTTGTGTGATTTTAATGGATGCTGAACTGTTAAGCAATCTGTTTTAATTCAATGTCTTTGCATTTATATTGAACATGGGATAAAATAGTGAATGGGCTTAGATTATTTCAATGTATTAGCTTCTATTTAAAATCAGGACAAGATGGAAACCACTATGTAAAAGATATTTTTTTTCATGTGCTAAATTGGATGTGGTAGTGTGTTTCCAAATGCCTTATTGTACACACACACACACACACACACACACACACACACACACACACACGTATATGTATACATTATGGATCCTCTACATCAGTGAGAGCAATTTGTCATGAAGACTTTTAACAAGAGAGGCTATAGTAGGTTGAAAAGAATAAATTGAAAGATATCAAGGCAATTACTAAAGGCTATTTTCCCTTGGGACTTCGGGAATCCTGTTGTTCCTTCAGTGAGGAGTTATTCCCTTACAACTCAGTTTCCCCTTAAGTTGGTAATTCTTTGATACACCAGAACTGGATTATTTTTATGGACCCTCCAAACTTTACAAAGGATAAAAGAAGGATATGTTTTATTTGTCTATAAACTTGTTTTCACCAAAGGAGAAGAGCTAATGTGTGTATCAGAAGAGTCACAGCAAACTGATTAGAAAGTCAAAGGAACAGAGGAGTGTAGATAGACATACCTCTGGAGATAAAATTTCGATTGAGTCAGAGGAATTCTCACACTGTTGTAATTACCTCATTCTGATTGACATATTCATTTTTATGTGTTGAAATGTGCAAGGCAATACAATTGGAAGACTTCATGTGATTAGTTCTTTTTTCAGATCTTAATGAAGTCAAAGCAGAGACACATGTCTGTTCAATATGCAGAAAATTTACAGAGTGAATTTCTACTTTTGTGGCTCTTCTACACTGTTATCTTTTTTCAATTACTAATTTGAAGCAAAGCTCTAAAATAAGTTTAATAGCCTTATAAAATGTATCAGTGACTTTAAAAGTAATTTCAAACTTTGCACTTTAATTTCATATTGATATATTTTCCACAGACAAATGTGACAGGAAAATGTTTGCATGTTACAAAGCTTAATGAGGAGTGGAAAGAAAAATTTTATTAATAAAATTAGTTATAACAAAGCATACTTATCTGTTCAACCAGGATAATTGATTATACTCTGAACCACATACTTAGACTGTCTTTACAGAGAAACACTACCCTTACACTCCTAGTGTCCTCATAGGGTGGCCATTTTGAATTGAGTTTAAAAATGATAAAATTGAGCCACAATGTGGTTAAATAACTCATCAAATTCCCATGCATGTAAGTTATGAAACTGAGATCAAATACGGTTAGTTATCTTAGTTACTATACTGTATACTTATAAAATGATATTTTATAGATTCTGATATTTATTTCCTCTCAGTTGAGACAAATATTTGTGAGAAATATTTACAAAGAAGGAAAGTTTTTTTTTAGGGGGGGGGTAAAGACTTCAGAGATGTTGACTCCTGGTAGGCTGATTCTGTCGCTTTGAAACTGAAGACAGAAAGACTATCAGCAGTGCATGGTGGGGCCGATTATACCATGGTAGCCAAGAAGCTGAGCAAATGACAAGGGGCTAGGATCAATGCATAATCTTTCAAAGCCACACCATACCTGATACACTTCCTCTACAAAGGCACCAACTCCCACAGTTCTATCACCTCCCAATAATCTATCCAAAGCTTAGATTTATCATTGGGTTAAATCATTAGCTGCTAAGATATAGCCCACATGATCTATTCATCTCTAGAAAATCCTGAGGTGTGTTTTCCCAACTCCTAAGCATCTTTCTGCCTAATCAAGTTGGTGGTCTTGATTAACTATCATGGTAACTAATGAGCTATTGGAGTTTCTTCTGATCCAATCAATTCTCCATATGCAATTAAGGTAACTAATGTGTTTAAGAAACTCCAGAATCTCATTATTTCTGCGCTATAGCTGAATTCAAACCCAGAAGGTAATTGTCCATACAACGTGTTTTTCCATGATTTTTCATTCATACTCAAAAGTCTGGTGCCAGCTGCTATCCAGCCAGTAACTTCACGGTCCCTCCAGAAAATCATACTTCATTTGTTCTTTTTCTTGTGTGTGTCTATGGGTTCCATTTCTATTCCACATGTTGTCCTGTTTTCTATTGGATATAATAACTCATATATTACCATACAGTGCAAACTCCATCTTTTTAAAGGCCTTTCCTCTTATTGTAGTTATCTATGGAAAGTATGTCCTTCACTCTCATTTTATATTTTCATATTGTGGTAAAAATTAATACTTAGTACATAATATTTTATGTTACATATTTTAAGACTTTACATATATTTAGTAATATTGAGTAACATCAAATAACTTTGTATAGAGAAGAATAAATTAATAATGTAAATATTATTTAAGGGATTTAAAATTTTACTTCAGATTTTCAAAAAATATTTTTAAAGATTATTAATTTTATTTTATACCACAATTGTTTTGTTTGCATGTGTTTTCTAAGTTTAATGCATGCACACCTGGTGTTTGCAGAGGCCAGAAGAGGGCTGCAGATTCCCTGAAACTGGAGTTAGAGATGGTTATAATCTGTTTTGTGGGTGCTAGGAAGTGAACCTGCATCCTCTGCATGAACAGCAAGTACTCTTAACTCCTAAGCCATCTCTCTAACCCTTGATTTTAGGTTTTTAAGATCACAACAAACAATATGCAGAGGAGGCTTTAAATATTTATAAAGTTTACAGATTATCTTGTTTACCACTTATCCATAACAGAATAGAATGAAATTATAAAACTTCTGTACTGTCTCATTTGTATGCAGTCAAAATAGTTTGGATTCTTTTAAGAGCATAATTTCAGGCTGAAAAGATGGTTTAGTGACAAGGATTGCTTGTAGGGAATCAGAATTCAGTTTCTAGCACTCACAGCAGGTACCTGAGAACTACCCTGTAATTCCAGCTCCAAGGGATCCAATACCCTCTTTAACCTTCAGGGGGCATCAGGCACACACACACACACACACACACACACACACACACACACACACACACGCGCGCGCGCGCATAAACACACAATTAAAAATAAAATGGAATTTAAAAGCGGACTGTAATGTCACACTGACACACATACAATTCCTTTCACTGTTCTGCCATTTGGGGATGTTCACTTAATATCTCTGAACTCGAGTGTCCTCCTGGAACTGATTGAGAGCACCCTGTCTGCTCGCTGTGGTTAATTAAAAACATAACCTCACCTATATCTCACCGCAGTAACATCTTCTTCGGTCTTGCTCCTCTATTTCTTGTTAAGTCTTTACATTCCCCATAATTTAATTCCTTCTAAGGAGTTGCTTTTTTCTTAACCTCAGATGGAGCAGTCATCTCCATCTTCTTTTCTTTGATATTGTGTCTATATCAGCCAAGTGCCTTCTAGAAAACCTCTAGGTATTTTAATCAGAATGAAATTTGATACTGGAAGAACACTATGGAAATGTTAGAAATTAAAAATGCCTGGAGAACAAAAGTAATTAGAGAGAAAGGGAAGTGTCCCACGGAGTGTAATAACTGCAAGAAGCTGTTAACTGTGCCCTAGACACACGGGAATAAATAGGGGAAAGCGCCAGTATCTGGGGGTCTCTCACTACAGGAAGCTGCCTTTGCCTACGGGCTGCAATATGGATGAGAGACAGTTGTATTCTAGGAAAAGAGAACCTTGTTTCTTCTAATTCAGGACTATAGCCACTACTGTGGATGCTGTTTACATAAGACGAAATCTGAAAAGTCATCAGGTAAAACATACTTTTCAGAACTTTTCTCTTTAGGTATAGTACTTGCCTGGTCACTTGTGAAGGTTACAGTACATCATCAAGCAGCCTCAGGGCATGAGAAGTTGTACATAAATGGTCTGCTTCCACTTCTACTGCATGTTGATCATTCTGATGTTGAAAGTTCTCTTCCCCAAGTTCTTTTTCAAACTTCCAAAATAACATATATTTGGGATTCGTAAGTCTTAGTACAGAAGGAAAAAGCAAGATGTTGAAACATGAGTTTTGATTTCTGCCTTTACTGCCTTCTGACATTTCAATTCATAAACTACATCCTGCTATAGGAGAACTAGTACCAGTCTCCCTTTTTGCCTGGTTTAGTATGAATTTTCCAATAAAATGCAAAATGTTTTGATACCATCACAGCTAAACAGAGGAGAAGATGAAGGAGGGTGATGTTCACTGGCCTAACGCTCTCCATTTTGTTTGGGTATAGTTTTAGTTGTTGTTGACTCTTTCATTTTTTCCTCAATTTCTGCTTCCTAGACTTATGAGGCTGACTAATGGAAATACACCTTCATGACAGAGAACCGAAACTACCCCCAAACAACAGAGGGCCTCATAGGTCAGATCACCTTTTAAATCAAGAAGATCACCCATGATGATATGGCTTCACCCCAAAGAGCACTAAGAAACGTGTGGCAATCCAGTTGTTGCCCTCAAGAGACCAAAGGGGGGACAGTGACTACAGACACCCCAGCGGAGTTCGTACTGAAGTAACGATTAGAACATAGGTCTGACCGGAATTATCTGGTTTACCATCATGTGCATCCCAGCTTCACTCTTTGTTGCCATTTTCCAGAAAATTACAAAGCTCCTGCTAATTGACTTGAGATCATGAAACTTCATATATTTCCATCCCAAGGTGGCCAAGGCGATGAAGTCTCTTTTATTTTTCCTTCTTCACGGTTTGTCCCATTGACTGACATATTGGGATGGGTGACAAGCCTAGTCTTTTGAGAATGCGGGAGCTGGGCTCTTGGCCAAAAATATATTTGGAAATAATCATGTCGAATACCATAGGCTAATTCCTTGTTAACAAACATTCAGTCAATTTTCCCTCTTCATAAAAAATGAATGCAAACATTTTTCTATGGGAAAGAGAAGAAAACTTCCATTCAATCTCATCATAGATAAAGGATTCAAAACTCTTTCCATATCTCTATCTCAGAAATATTTGGTCACAAACTAAAATTTTCATTAAGAGAAATGAGATTCTATCTTCCAAATACCTAAGTTACATAACTGAAATTGATAAAGTGGTATTAATGATACATTCCATTTCAGAAGTATGAAAAAGTAAATATTGTCCACAGATATTATAGAATTTTGCTAAGGATATTATTACTAAACCATGGAATAGTGAGGGTTTTTCCACTTGGTCATAGTTCTATGTTGTGAGAATGTCTTTGTCCTGGGTTCCTAGCTCTTTAACTTACCCTCTGGCAACGTCTTTCTTTCTCATTATTTTCCTTCCTCAAGTACAAGAGGGACATTTGGTGATATGATTGATGTTCCACCTTTACTCTACCTTAAAATCTGGGTAGTTCTTTAGTTACTTTACACCTAGGTGGGTAGCAATTTGTGACTGTACAACACACTCAAGAACTTTGTAAGCAGAGGCAGGAGCGGAGCGGCACGCCGCTGAGGCAGGCGGGAGCGGAGCGGCTGGCGGCGGCTGAAGTGCAGTTGTAATAAAGACCAGAAACTGAGCTATTACCCGCCGAAGAGTTAGTGAAAACAAGATCTTAATCAAGAGCTTGGAACAGGGGCGCCTTTAATGCCAACACCCAGAGAAGGAGCCATCTCTGTGAGACAGAACCAGAACGGATCTGAACACTCTGTCTGAGGCCAACCCAGGGCCTAGCTGCTGATCCTTCGAAACCCAACAACTTGGAGGTGCTGGTGAGACTACCCTGCTCAGCTGAAATCCATCCCGCTCAGCTGAAATCCATCCGGGAAAGGATTCAGAATCCTACAGTCTGAAGTCTGAGGAAACAAGATCAGCTGAGGAGTCAACGAAAGAGCAAAACATAACCCGAGAACACAGAAGAAGGCACCACTCAACTACCGAACCAGACCACCAGAATCGTAAGTATACACTTCACCGACTGAGAACAGGGGTGGTCATCTTGCTCTGGGAACCAGATATTTAGATTCTCATTTCCTGGGGCTTGAAGTTTCTCATTTCTGAGGCTTGGAGGTATAAGCCTGAAGGGTTAGGGTCTTACACCATCTGCACTGAGCAGAGAAAAAGATGAGTAGACGCCAGCGGAAAAATACAGGCAACAACATAAAGACCTATATGACAACACCAGAACCTACCGACCCTACAATTGCAAGTCCTGAACATACCAAGGCAGAAGAAACAGAAGAAATCAATCCTAAAAAATGACTTTAAGAAGATGATAGAGGCCCTTAAAGAGGAAATAAAAAATACCCTTAAAGAGAAAATAAAAAATTCCCTTAAAGAAGAAATGAAAATCTCCATTAAAGAGGAAATAAAAAATTCCCTTAAAGAGGAAATGAAAAACTCCATTAAAGAGGAAATAAAAAATTCCCTTAAAGAAGAAATGAAAAAATTCATTAAAGAAGAAATGAAAAGCCTCCTGAAAGAGGAAATAAAAAACTCCCTTAAAGAAATGGAAGAAAAAACAAACAAAAAATTGGAAGAAATCAAAGAAAGCCAAGAAAAAATAATTAAACAGATGAAAGAAACATTCCAAGATCTGAAAAGAGAAATTGAGACAACAAAGAAAACACAAGCTGAGGGAATGCAGGAAATAGAAATCCTGACTAAACAAACAGGAACTACAGAAACAAGCATAACCAACCAAATACAAGAGATGGAACAGAGAATCTCTGACACTGAAGACACAATAGTGAAAATAGATTCGTCAGTCAAAGAAAACACTAAAGACAAAAAAGTCGTAACACAAAACGTCCAAGAAATCTGGGACACCATGAAAAGACCAAACCTAAGAATAATAGGGATAGAAGAAGGAGAAGAATACCAACTCAAAGGCACAGAAAATATATTCAACAAAATCATAGAAGAAAACTTTCCTAACCTAAAGAAAGAAATACCTATGAAGATACAAGAAGCTTACAGAACACCAAATAGGCTGGATCCAAAAAGAAAGTCCTCTCGCCACATAATAATCAAAACATTAAACATACAGATCAAAGAAAAAATATTAAGAGCTGCAAAGGAGAAAGACCAAGTAACATATAAAGGCAAACCCATCAGAATAACACCAGATTTCTCAATAGAGACTATGAAAGCTAGAAGGTCCTGGACAAATGTTATGCAGACACTAAGAGACCACGGATGCCAACCCAGACTATTATACCCAGCAAAACTCTCAATCACCATAGGCAGAGTAAACAAAATATTCCATGGTAAAACCAGATTTAATCAATACCTATCCACAAACCCAGCCCTACAGAAAGCACTAGAAGGAAAATTCCAACCCAAAGAAACTAAACACACCCATGAAAACTCAGGAAATAGATAAACCCACACCAACAAACACCTAAGAAGGACAACATAACACGACCACAAAAAATAACAGGAAATAACAATCACTGGTCATTAATATCCATCAATATCAATGGTCTCAACTCACCTATAAAAAGACACAGACTAACAGAATGGATAAGAAAACAGGATCCATCCATCTGCTGCATACAAGAAACACACCTTAACCTCAAAGACAGACACTACCTCAGAGTAAAGGGATGGGAAAAGGCTTTCCAAGCAAGTGGACCTAAGAAACAAGCTGGTGTAGCAATCCTAATATCTAATAAAATAGACTTCAAACTAAAATCAATCGAAAGAGATCAGGATGGACATTACATATTTATCACAGGAAAAATCCACCAAGATGAAGTCTCAATTCTGAACATTTATGCCCCAAATACAAAGGCACCCACATTCATAAAAGAAACATTACTAAAGCTTAAAGCGCACATCAAACCCCACACATTAGTAGTGGGAGATTTCAACACACCACTCTCACCAAAAGACAGATCTACAAGACTGAAACTTAACAAAGAAATAAAAGACCTAACAGATGTTATGTCTCAAATGGACTTAATAGATATCTACAGAACATTCCACCCTAACACAAAAGAATATACCTTCTTCTCAGCACCCCATGGAACCTTCTCAAAAATTGACCACATGCTTGGTCACAAAACAAATCTCAACAGATACAAAAAAATTGGAATAACCTCCTGTATCTTATCGGACCACCATGCTATAAAGTTAGACTTCAACAACAACAAAAATTATAGAAAACCTACAAACTCATGGAAACTGAATAATACCCACCTGAAACATCAATGGGTCAAGGAAGAAATAAAGAAAGAAATTAAAGATTTCCTAGAATTCAATGAAAATGAAAGAACAACATACCCAAACCTATGGGACACTATGAAAGCAGTGCTAAGAGGAAAATTCATAGCTCTAAATGCACACATAAAGAAGATGGAGCAATCCCATATCAATGAATTAACAGCACAACTGAAAGCTCTAGAACAAAAAGAAACAAACTCACCCAGGAGAAACAGACGCCAGGAAATAATCAAACTGAGGGCTGAAATCAACGAAATAGAAAACAAGAGAACAATACAAAAAATCAATGAAACAAAGAGTTGGTTCTTTGAAAAAATCAACAAGATAGACAAACCTCTAGCCAAATTAACCAAAAAGCAAAGAGAGAACATCCAAATTAACAAAATCAGAAATGAAAAGGGAGACATAACAACAGACAATGAAGAAATCCAGAGAATCATCAGATCATACTTCAAAAACTTGTACTCCACAAAAATGGAAAATCTGGAAGAAATGGACAATTTTCTGGATAAATACCACATACCAAAATTAAATCAAGACCAGATTAACCACCTAAATAGACCAATAACCCCTAAAGAAATAGAAACAGTCATCAAAAGTCTCCCAACCAAAAAAAGCCCAGGAC
>CABHPP010146751.1:33687-49954 GCA_902168425.1 Peromyscus attwateri | reverse complement strand
AAAAAAAAAAAAAAAAAAAAAAAAAAAAAAAAAAAAAAAAAAAAGAGTACAAATTCTTTGACTTCATCGTTTCCTATTGGTGAATTGCCCTCTCTGAATGGGCAGTAGTTCTCACAGGCTAATTGTCCATTTACCTATTCCACAATCTCACAAGTCTCTGCTTTTCCCTAGATCATGCAGCTAAGAGATGTCTGACCTTCCACCTCTAGTAATCACTTGGGCTTTTGAAGTAGGAGTGTCTGAAAAATGTCAGGGCCCTCTTCACAGTAAAAATGAGTAGGGAGTCACTTATTATCTCACTCATAACTATTTTGAGCAAGACAAATACGTCCAAAGATTAGGCCAACCATGGGGTCTTTATTTGTATAGGGCTTTGTGCTATGACAGAGAGTAAACACACATGAAGTCAGCCCAGGCTGGGTGGAGTCAGTATTTTTCCACTGGGTTCTGTGTGCTCTCTAGCTCCTGATTCCTTTCTTGGCCGGCCATTGGATAAAGCCCATACTTGTCAGGACTCCTTGAATACAACCTTGTCATACCTCTTAATAGGATCCAGTTTAGTCTTTGAATCATTCTTGTTTCCAGGTAACTCAAAATCAATATTCAAAGCAAATCTGTTTGACCTTTAAAGATATTAATTTAATTATAATGGGGAAAGCCTCCACCATTTTCCTTTCCTGACCCCTCTAATAGGTACAAAATAGATGATAGATAGATAGATAGATAGATAGATAGATAGATAGATAGATAGATAGACAGATAGATAATAGATGTATCTTTGCTTGCAGGAGTTTTTATAATATCTTTTGATCAATTTCCAGTGGCATATAAATCATGAAGGAAGCCGGAGCTCAGATTAGCATCTAAATGCTCTGTAGATTCCTTTAGTTACCTATATTTTTGCTGTATCTTATTATAAGAGAAAATATTTTATCCAATTAAATAATCTCAGCTTGAATTTCTTTAGGAGTTATGATGTCTACTTTTCATTGTCAATTGACCCACTCTAGAATTACCACTGATGGGAATTTTAATGAAGGACTGTCTGGATCAGTTTTGTCTAAGAGCATGTTTATGGAAATTACCTTGATTATGTTCACTAATGTGGGAAGATCCAGGTAAACATAAATGGAACCATATCCTGAGATTGGGTCCCAGGTCATATATATATATATAATGAGAAGGTGAGCTGAGCATGACCATGCATACATTCATTTCTCTCTGCTCTTAACTGTGAGCTGCTCTCACTATGATAGACTGTCACTTAGAATTGTGATCTAAAAGAATCCCTTTTTCTAAGATGCTTTTGTCAGAAGATTTTACCACAGTAATAAGAAATAAAACCAATGCAGGAATATCAAGTTTTTATATTTCTTTTCACCTAGTAGAAATGGAAATTGTAGTTAGGGAAATACTCCACATGTGCTGTGAACTTTTAGACTCCAACTTCTGTTTTATCCTACAACAACCCCATGAATTACACCTTCATATTCTCCATTAGCTTGGAGAAGTCTAACTCAGATCTTGTGGTTAATTCCGCTGTGGACAGGAAAAGTGAGTTTTAAGAGGAGCCTTTATTGGCAAGTAGTGGATGAATGCCTGAAAGGTCCTTTCAACCCCTCCTCTCCCAGGACATAGCAATGAGACCCTCACCGTCAGCATCACCAGCTATGGTGCTACTTACATACTTAATAACTTCTGCCTCAGCTGACCTGACCTCTATGTCCTAGCTATGGGATTCAGTGATAAGTTTCTCCATACTCTGTATCCCTGCCCAAGGGCCTTACCTACAGGTCTCTCCACATAGGCCATGAATCTGCAATTGAACCACATTGTTGAGAGTCATTTTCTTCATCCCCCTATACCAGGTAGGAAACAATGAAGATACTTATATCATCCTGAATGGTTGAGAACGCTTTCAAGACCTGCTGTCCTCTTATTTTTGTGGTGCAGAGTCCTTTGTCTTCTGAACATCTATATTCTGAGTCCTGAAGGAAATGACATTCCTTTTTGGTTGGGGAGAAGAATTGGACCTCCCTTCTTGCCTTGGCTTCCCCATCTTTACACCTTTCCAACAGGGAGAGCCAGTCCATTTATCCAACTCAGCTGCTCGTATCTTCACCTACACATTGCTTCATTAACAGGTAACCACTATGTGGCCTCTATAGAGGATACAGATTTAATTCTTCTCACTTAGACCTCTTTGCCATAGGTTCTAGTTTGTTTTCTGTTGCTGTAGTAAAACACTTTGACCAAAGCAACTTAGGGAATGAAAAGGTTCGTTTGGCTTACAGTTACATCATTACAGGAAGCCAAGGCAGGAACCGAAGTTGAGAGCATTAAGTAAAAACAGTAGAGGAATGCTGCTTGCTGGCTTGCCCACTCTGTCTCCCTTCTTGGATCATGCTTAGCTAGGTTTTTTGTTTGTTTGATTGATTGATTGATTGATTTGATTTGTTATACTTATATCCTGTATTCGTTAGTGCCTTACTGCTGTGATGAAACATCATGACTAAAAGCAAGTTGGGGTAGAAAGGGTTTATCCGGGGGCAAAATCCTGGAGACAGGATCTGATGCAGAGACCATGGTGGTGGTGGGGGGGGGGGTGCTGCTGCTTACTGGCTTGCTCATTATGGCTTGCTCAAGTTACTTTCTTACAGAACCCAGGACCACCAGACCAAGGATGACACCACTCACATTGGGCTGAACAACCCCACCCCATCAATCACTTATTTTTTAAATGCCCTACAGCTGATTCTACAGAGGCATTTCCTCAACTGAAGTTCCCTCCTTTCAGATAACTTCAGCTTGTGTCAAAATGACATAAAACTACCCAGCCCACAGCCCAATACTAACTGCCTGAGAAATGGTGCCAACAACATTGAGTTAGAATCTTCTATATCAACTTGTAATCAAGACAATGTCCCACAAACTAACCTGATTTAAGAAATTCTACAATTGAGGCATCTCCTCGCAGATGATTCTAGGATCTTGTCAAGTTGACAATTAAAGCTAAATAGGATGCCATGATGAAAAATGCCCATGTAGTTGGTTGTTGGTGGTGTTTTTTTTTTTTTTTTTTACTCTTTACTCTTTGGAGGGTCTGCCACCCACCTACCCCATAATCACATGGTGACTTATTCTTTCTCATAAATGGCTGATCTTAGCTTGGCTTATTTCTTGCCAGCTTCTCTTAACTTAAATTATCCCATCAACCTTTTGCTTCTGGGCTGTTCTCTCTCTCTATTTCTGTATATCTTTTCTTTCTTTCTTATTCCATGCCTGGCTGTGTGGCTGTGTGGCTGTGTGGCTGGGTGGCTGGGTGGCTGGGTGGCTGTGTGGCTGGGTGGCTGGCCCCTGACAGCCTCCTCTCCTTTTCCTTTTTCTTGCTCCTCCCTCTTCTCTTTTTCTCCTTCTGTTTATTCTCTTTGCCTGGCAGCCCTACCTATTTCTCTCTCCTGTCTAGCTGTTGGCTGTTCAGCTCTATATTAGACAAATCAGGTGCTTTAGATGGGCAAAGTAACACAGCTTCATACAGTTAAACAAATGCAGCATAAAAGAATGCAACACATCTTGGCATTATTAAACAAATATTCCACAGCATAAACAAATGTAACACATCTTTAATATTCCACAACATGCTCAAGATGATATAAATATCTATCTGTGGGTCCAGAGCATCAGATCATGACTGTGGCAAATTAACTAGGCTTTATGCATTATTTTTCATGGTTTAAGGATTTAGAAGATGTGGCAGACAGACTTTCAGGTGGTCGCTGAGCTCCTGGATGCATACCTGGTATTTACATAGCTGTCAACTCCTTTCTCAGAATGTTGATCAAGTCTGGAACCTGCTTCTCATCTACAGAATATGGTCAGAATGATAGGATGTCACCTTCTTCAGTTCTCCATAAACCATTCCATCTGAATAGTTCTCTGGCCTGAGAGATTCTAAGAATCAAGGATTTCCAGAGACACAGAACTAATAGCTAGATGTATTAGGCAGAGATAAGAACATATCTTATCATCTCTGAGAGAGGCAGAGATAAGAACATAGGAAAGGGGGGAAACAGAGTGTGGGATAGAGAAAGACTTATCATAAGGCATATGAAGGTCAAAGCATTTATGGAAGAATTCCCTCTTAGTGGTGGAGGTTGAGCCTTTGGTCCCATTGGATGGAGACACCCCACATTAAAGGAGGCATTTGGTTTAACCAAACTTCATCATTTTTAAATCTCATTCTAGGACAGCTTCCTAGTTGACACATGCATTTAACCATCAAACTCTCCTCTGTTCCCAGTGAAGAAGCAAGCTGCTGAATTCTGTAGGCATATAAAATTAAGGTTGCTAACCATTAGAGTTCCAAGCTCACCCTTCCCTATCTGAGCCTCCATGTAGAAACCTATCCTTGGCCAGCAACTTGATTGTAGCCTTGCAGCACACCTGTTTAAGCCATGTATGGACTCCTGGCAAACAGAGGCAGAGATGATAATTGTGTGTGTTTCCAACAACTAAATTTGCACAATCATACAGAGTATACCTTATCAGAAATAGTTATCTCTAAGGAATCTTCATCTTTATTCAGAACATTACCTAATTCTTTTTAATTAAAACTGAACACCTATTAACTTCATACACCCTATGGAAGGCACTTTATCATTATTTAAATAGCCAATGCATTTCTTTTGTTATGTTTCTGATCATAAAATGTACTTACACTGTTATGGTTCTCAGTGTAACATTAGTGAAATCTACCCACCCATGCTTCATTGTGTATTGACTCACCTTTCTGAACTGGATAACGAAACAAAAGAAGAGAAAAATAAACATGAGGTGTTCCAAATTTCTACCTGGTGACAGGAAAATACTTTCTCCTACTTGCAACTAATGTCTGAGGTAGGACCAAATGGGTCTTGCACTTTGGTTCTCAAAGATTAAATGACTCCATAAACAAACAATTCACCTTCATATTTTTATGAACCCAAGAAATTAATTTTGAAAGTCTATCCCAGACATGTACTACACTACAATACTTTATATTGTGTCTGTGTCAAGAAAGGCGTGGTTAGACCAAGAGATACTGTAGAGTCTTGTGACACTGCTGTATGGAGGCATACCAGCACTCTTGGAAGAGACTTTTCTGTGAGCTGTAGCTCATTACAATTCCTTGAGATGTTTTGAAGTGTTATTATATCATTGCACTCTGTGCCAAGATTGGCAACTAATAACATCGGCTATCTCTGCTGATAAGAGATGTAGATCTCCTTTTGTTGCTAAGATCCCAAAGCTCCAGGCACATAGCTGCACATTAATTTATTGACTTTCATAATCTTATGTAAGTCTGATATAGGAGTTTATCAATTCAACCTACACTTTGCTCTGTTGCTTGTGAAATAGGTGATGTCTACGATTAAGACTACTTTCTACTTAAAGTTTGAGAAAATTCGAGTAATTGAAATAGATTGATTTCCTTTAATCTGTATATATAATCATACCGACTTATTTATACACCAAGTAACAAATACAAATGGACTACTTAGGGTAAAAGGGCCAGCCAAATAAATACACCCTGACCCTGAAACCAAGGCTAAGGGTTAAAAAGGGCCAGTGAAAGAAACACTCTGAAACCAGAGTCAACTCTGCCCCTGACCAACTCAGTACAAAAACCAAACAATCCCTGAGCATGAAATCCAGCCTAATCTCTGAGCTTCTCCAAACTCAGGGATTGAAATCTGACCAATTCTCACCCTGAAAATCTTCACCCTGGAAAAATAGATATGGATCTATTTACAATCTTCTGCATGTTGATATCCAGTTATGCCAGCACCATTTGTTGAAGATGTTTTCTTTTTTTCATGGTACAGTTTTGGCTTCTTTGTCGAAAATCATATGTTCATAGGCATGTGGATTAATGTCAGGGTCTTCAATTCGATTCCATTAGTCCACGTGTCGGTTTTTATGCCAGTGCCAAGCTGTTTTTATTACTATATCTCTATAGTAGACTTTGAGGTCAGGGTTCATGATGCCTCCAGAGGTTGCTTTATTATACAGGATTCTTTTAGCTATCCTAGGTTTTTTGTTTTTCCATATAAAGTTAAGTATTGTTCTTTCCAAGACTGTGAAGAATTGTGTTGGGATTTTGATGGGGATTGCACTGAATCTGTAGATTGCTTTTGGTACGATTGTATGGCCAAGTCATTAATGTCCATAATTGATCTCTCCTAATTTGCACCTTTTGAGTTCTAATTTTTTGTAGACCTATTTTATGTCCTAAATAATTTATAGAATCTCCTCTTTGTATCTTTTCAGGAGCAATTTGTAATCCCAAACAAAGCAAAATTTTTATTACTTCTTCAGACATTCTTCCTAAAACATTTGAATCAGCTAGTAAAATGTCATCCATGTAATGGTGAACTATAGGTGGAGAACACTTTTTATGTATTACTTCTAAGAGCTGTCATACAAAACATTTGGCACAGGGTTGGGCTATTTAACATTCCCTGTGGGAAAATCCTCCATTGATATCTCTTAACCCACTGAGAATTATTATAAGTAGGCACCATGAAGGCAAATCTTTCTTTGTCTTTTTCTTGTAAGGGTATTAAGAAGAAAAAGTCTTTAAAGTCTATAATGATAAGAGGCCATCCTTTAGGTAACAGAGAAGACAAAGGAATTCCAGATTGTAACAAAGCCACTGAATTACCTTGTTAACAGTTTTTAGATCTGTTATTATTCTCCACTCACCAAATTTCTTTTTAATTACAAATACAGGAGAATTCCAAGGACTAGTTGATTCTTCAATATGCTGAGCATTTAAGTGCTCTTGTACAAACTGCTCTAAGGCCTGTAGTTTCTCTGTTGTTAAAGGCCATTATTGAATCCATACAGGCTTGTCTGTTAACCATTTTAAAGGTAGAGGTTTTAATTTTCCTGTCTGTCCTTCTGGCCCTCTACATTCGATCCAGCTATGTTTAATCAAGTGGCTTGTTTTGTTCTCTGATCTTCAGGTATATTTTATTAGGGTACACAGCATATCACCACATCCAATGGCCAGGATACTTTTTTCTTCAGAGATATAATACTCACAGGTATAGCCTGCTTCTGATGGCCAGGATACCTTTCCCTCTAGAGCTGTAACACACACTATAACTTTCAATGACATTTAACATGTAACTGTCTCACTTCATCCTAGATTGCATACTTTTGTCTTTCAAGATCCAGAATCTGAGGCTGGTGAAATGGCTCAACAGGGGGGTGTGCAACATGCCTAAAGACCAGATTTTAGAGTTGGTCTCTGGGACTAAGAGAAATAGATGTCCACAGGTTGTCATTTGACCACTACACATGTATGGTAGCATAAGCCCTGCCCCACACAGTAAATAAATAAATGTAATTTAAAAGAAAAGAAAGGATAAGGAAATTACCAAGGGAGTGGCTGGACTATCATTGGCCTGAATTAATGTCAGTCACTGAAGGTCTGTTTGCTCCTCACAAACCTTGATTATCCCTGTCTTGGAGGTTGTCTTGTTGGTTGACTAGTAAGAAAAGTATAATGATAAAACCTAGAGAACAAATAATAACAGGTTCTTCACATAAATTGTACCAAAGTACAATTTCACTAAAATTAGAAATCTATTCAAGGAAAGATTTAAAATTCCTACAGGCCCATGGGAAATAAAGACACCCCATTATATTTAGGAATAAATCTTTTCTATCTTATACTGTTTGCCTTTCAAAGGGGGAATGACACTCTTTAAAAATTAAAAATAATTGCTGAAAAATAATTTTCAGAGCTTTCTAGACTCAGTTGCTAAGCATCCTCAAAATGCTAGCTTTCCTGTAGCTCAGGTGAAGAACAGACTCCACCTGGTCCAGGCTGAGTGCAAATCATTCTTTCATTTGTGTTCCAGCAGACAAAACAATGTTTGAATTATCTGTAAATGGTTTGGATTCTCTGTGGAGCCTATGGAAAACTGAGTTGTCATGAGAATGACCACCCAGAGCCCCCTGAATTTTGATAAATCCAAGCTCGATCATGGAAGCAAATTCTCACTGACACACAGACACAAGCATGCACATATACACTTCATAAAACTCATAGCCCCTGGTTCACTACTGAGCCCTTAAAGCAATCAAATGCCTAACTTTGGGATTTATCTGATCATTTGACTTGGGATGCCCATCATGAGCTGCCTATTGCCTGATCCACCAGTTGCAAAGTTTATGATTAAAACAGTAGCCTCTCAAAGAGAAAAGTTATAAGCAAAATCAAGGTAAGGCAGCAGATGGTTGTACTTTCTAGACACCTATGTCTATTACTATACTCTGCTCCCTAGTCCACATTGATAAGAAAAGCAGAATAAATTCACAATGAAAGGAGAAAAAAATGAGTCTGGTTTAAATGGAGTCAGAAACTAAAGAAGAAATGAACTCTCTCTGGAATCATTGCTATCTCTGCAGAGGAGGTGAGGAGAAAGAGTAGACAAGGGAATCACCAGAGATAAATCTGGCTACATACTCTACATTAACCAAAAGATAAATAAACACTTGCCACAGTGCATTGACTGCATGAAGACCTTTTCAGTGAAGTGTTACGCAAGATGATGTGTCCTGTGGATATAAATTAGTCCCTTTCTAAAACAGCCGATTCAGAAGTCATGAGAAAAGTTTTAATAACTCCAGTCAGAGGTTATGCATGGCACAGCATTATTGCCCTTTTAAAATGAAGGTCCAACTCTTGCTGGCTCTTATTTGCAAATAAATAATAGCAAAGATATGTGTCCCTGTTCAAAATTATCACCATAAGAAAATGGTATGAGTCAGCTAAGTGGTAGTAGCTTGATTACACTGGGATCTGGTCCATCATGGAATGGGCTCCAGCCTCGCTTCTTTCATCCTAGATGGCGATTGTCTTTCTGACTCACTCTGCCACTTGCATCACCTCCATCTGGTATCTTAGTCAGTGCCTTAATCATCAACACAATGGCTCAGTGAGCTCAGCCGTAATTATGATCAGTTTTCACTTTACAGCACAACATACTGAGAATATAAATAGACGTCTATGGGATTTATGTCCTCATGCCCCAAAAGCCATGGTCTGAGGTGATGCTATATTGACACTGCAGTGCTCAGTTCTAGCATACCTAATATCACTCTAATCAACAAAGATTCCACTGCTAGAGAAATGCCAAGTGGATCCCCCTGCCATCAGGTTGGCGAAGTTCAAATTCCCTTGCACGTTGAAGCACGAAATCGTTAAAATTAAGAAGGGCTAAAATTCAAAATTAAATATTCTTAATCTCACACAGGTTAAATTTGGAAGTTCAAGAACCGCCACTTAAATACCAACAGTCATCCCCTAAATGTCTTGGTTTTGTTTTCCATTTTGAGTAGAGTAATTTTTTTGGCCAATGAGGTGGTGGGATATCTTCTGTAGTGTGAGCTCTTTCTCACTGGAAAACGTTCATTTGAAAAGTCTGGATTCACTCATTGCTGTTTGTGTAGTGAGCCTTGTTTATAAAAACGCCCAAAGACTAATAAGAGACAAATGATTACCCTGGTATTACTACACCAAAAACACCTTTTTATCTCCTCAGCTAGTTTCCCAGCCAACACTGTGTTCTTTCTGTTAACAATTCAATGTTCCCAACTGTAGCAGGCACCCCAAAATGTTAGAGTGAAAGAGAAACCACATTGGTTCAGTCCTTGGGGTACTATGTGGTCAATGCCGGGGGTTAAGAGTCCAGAAAGTGAATTAATGAGGAGAATGTCTTCCCTACTTGGGACTAATGAAGGGACTCTTATCAACTTTGTTTAAATTTGGGAATCCTTTCCACGACTGGCAAGACACAATCTTGTAGGTCCCCTGGAGTCAGATTAAACCCACTGCTACTGTTGAGCCACAGTTGGGACTGTGCTGTGACCGCCTCCTGTATCACTAATTCCTCATTGCCTCTTCAGTTTGCATTCCCAATCCTGGGCCCTCTGTCTGATTCCTATTACATTTTTCTAAACTTCTAAGGAGCATCTCCTCCACTCAAGAAGATATTTATTCCACCCAAACCCACTCTAGACAGCGTGGCAGATGACTAGAACTTACAAGGAAGCTGTGTGAATCTATCAATAGCTCCTGCATAGCCTTCTCTTTTTTCTTTTACTCAGAACTGGAATTCATTCAAGAGAGAGAATGTATCTAGCACTATCTACCCACACCTGCTCAGTAGCATGAAGCAGGTACACTGACAGAATACTGAGGTACATAGAAGTCACAGAACTTGTAATTCAAAGCACTGGATATTATTCTTCCCAATAATAATATAGTATAATTTCTTCTAGCTTCAATGACAACAAACCCAAGACCTAAGCAGGTTCATTGTTCCTACAAAATTTATCCATTCATTCTTCTTTCCTTTTTTTTTCTATCAAGAGTGGACCCAAACTGCCACAAAAAAAAATATAGTTGAAGTAATTCCTCACATGACTCCAGATTTATTTCAGTCCATCAAAATTTAATCCATAGTAATCGGTAGCTAAATATTACTCATTAGTTTTTCTGAATAAAATTGAATATGATCTAAAATTCCCCCAAGAACTGGAATTTTATGAGAAATCCAAGCATCTGGCATCAAGATGTGTGATAATTATAAAAGAAATATTTCGTGCTTATTTTATGGCCATGTACAGTGAAGCTTTCAAAATAGACTTTTGAATGCCTGGGTTTCTATTTTAAAACCTTCACTACCTGAGAGCCAGTTCCTCTTTTAAGAAAAGCTCAAAACTGATTGTGTGTCAGAATTTGTCACAGAGAACAAATGTTCATGGGTAATATAAATAAAAGAGATAATAGAGATGTCAAACTAGGAGAGAGAAGAGAGCACAGTGCCCAGCTCTTGGTCATATCCCCTGATGTGACCACCTGCAGGTGGCCCACATCTGCTGCTTAACATTGGGTTTTCCACAAATCTTAGTCTAAATGACATCATGAAGCACAGGGATGCCCACACTTAAACGCCCTGAATTCTCTAAAGATGATTCTGACGTGTACACTATTCTTAGACCTTAAAAACTGTGAGAAATGAGAGAAGAATGAATAAAGATGACAAGGCATAAAAATAGATCTTGATTAGGCCAGCTCAGTGAAGCAGATCACTGTGAAGTGATTGGCACAAAAAGGCATATCTGCATTTATAGTACCTGCTCTCTTTTGCAGGAAAACATAGTTCTCTCTCCTTTTCTCTTTTTTAATCAGAAACTAAGTATTGTGTATATTAAAATACCAACAATATTAAAAAGAGGATATGGGTTCTTTTATCCATTCAGTATGAAACTTTTGGTTAAAATTGGCAAACTATGCCTTCAAGTCTTTAGAAATAATTCATGGTCCAGTTCACAGTTTAGACTTGAATACAGCTTCATAAATGTCTGTGTTGCAGTGACTTGACAGTAGAAATGGTGTTAGAGCTCATCAGTTTTCACCGATACTCAACAGAGGAAAGAAGTTACCATCATTTGCTTTCTCTGAAAAACAAGGGTTTTCAGTAGTTGGTGATATAGTTCCACCTACTAGAGAAAGCTAAACTAACAATACCCCACTGTGGTAGTTTGAATGTAATTGGCCCCCATAATCTCATAGGGAGTGGCACTATTAGGAGATGTGGCTTTGTTGTAGTGGGTATGGCCTTGTTGGAGGAAATATGTCACTGTGGGGGTGGATTTTGAAGTTTCCTATGCTTAGGATACCTCCCAGTTTCTCAGTCAACTTCCTGTTGCCTGCAAGATATAGGACTCTCAGCTCCAGCACCATGTCTGCCTGCATGCTGCTATGCTCCCCACCATGATGATAATGAACTGAACCTCTGAAACTGTAAGTAAGCCACCCCAATTAAATGATTTCTTTATAAGAGTTGCTGTGATCATGGTGTCTTTTTACAGCAATAGAAACCCTAGCTAAGACACCCACTTTATACCTCCAGGCTAAGCAGATACTTATACTCCCTCCTAAGGAGAACCTGAGAGAGTGAACTCTTAGGAAAAAGGAAAACCTCACTAGCTTCATATAGTTCTTATTGTAAACATTAACTTTATTTTAAAATTTACTTTATTTTTATTTATGTGTAAATGGGCCTGCCTATGTGTCTACCACATGTATGCTGGTGCCTGTGGAGGCCAGAAGAGGGTGCCAGATCTTCCGGAGCTGGAATTACAGGTGGCTGTGAGCTGCCCCTTATGGGTGATGAAAATCAAACTTGGGTCCTCTGGAAGAGCAGCAAGCCCTCTTAACAGCTGAGCCATCTCTCCAGGCCCTCAACATTAACTTTAAAACTCAAATTCTTTATCATATACTTATAGTTTCCTATTAAGAAATAAACTTGGAGGGAGAAAAGTGATAGACAATAAAAATAACAACACAAAAAGTAAGGAAACAAGCCGAGCAGCGGTAGTGCACACCTTTAATCCCAGCACTCAGGAAGCAGAGGCAGGCAGATCTCTGTGAGTTCAAGGCCAGCCTGGTCTACAATCGAGATCCAGGACAGGCACCAAAGCTACACAGAGAAACCCTGTCTTGAAAAACCAAAAAAAAAAAAAAAAAAAAAAAGAAAGAAGAGAAAAAAAAGGTAAGGAAACAGAAGCAATAGGAGGAAAAGCAACTTTATCACACCTTGAGTCATTGCCAGTGAAAACTGACTGTGCAGCTAGAATCCAAAGAGAAGACAGAACTACGAAACCTCAGAAGTCACTTCATTTGAAAGAATAAGTGTTTTGTTTCTTCAGTCTGGACGGAGGCTTCATCTGTAAATCTATGGACATAGATTTGGATCTTCAGAGTAATGTAAAGAAAGTCCAGTGTTCATAAGGGGAAGGCATAAACACATGCAGCTTCCTGGTGTGGATGCTCTGACAGGAAGTCCAACACTGCACGTCAGAACACCGTCCAGGGAGTGTGTATGTAGCACAGGCCCAGGGCTGTACAGGTCTATGCAGCAATGGTACGGTATCTTTACCCCATAACTGCATTTAGATTACTTAAAAGTGTGATTAACCTTCTAGAAATGTCTTTGCTTTCTAACAGGATTCTGACAGACTCTATGCCAGACTGAACAGCAGAATAATTTTATCCATGGCTGGAAAAATAGCTGGGCTTTCCTATTCAGTTAGAGACAGGCTGCTTAAGTACCTTAGTTTTGGAAAACAATAGTTTGAAATGCCAGCACTGGTGAAGTTAGGCCTGTAGGCAGAACCAGCTTCTGGAAATAAATAGTTCTTCCTGTTCTTGCTTATGCTTGGAGTAACACAGAGTTCCTCACTGCAGAGTAGGACAACCATGGTTTTAGTCTAAAGAAAATTCATAGCATCTGTTGCCTAAGATGCACTTAGGACAGTTGAAAAAGCTCAATCACGCAGTAGAATGAGAACCAAGCACAGAGAACACACCAGCCTTCTTCTGATTCATTGTAAAAGGAGGACTGTTAGCTGGTCAAACAAATCTGCCAAAAAGAGTGCTTTGATACTCGCTTGTTAAATGAGTATAATTCAACACACACACAAAGGTCTTTCCAAGACAAATATTCAATGCTAGTGTTAATTCGTGTTTTGGAAAAAAAAATAACAAACTCCGTGTTTCTCCTGGTTGTTCCTGTTTGTCAAACGAAAACAAGCAGGCAGCACAGAGAAAGGTATTTTCCTTGGCCCTATTTTAAGAAAGCAAAACACCCAAATAATCTAAAAGTGTTGTTAAGCAATCAAGATATATATGGAAAATGAAAAAGAGAGATCAAAACACATCCTTGAAGTTGCCTATGGACTTTCACAAAATCTAGACATACATTAATCCTACATTTTACAGGCACTTCTCCTATTTGATTTTCTTCCAATATTTTTCTACCATAGCCCCAGTACCTGAAATATATTACAAACTAAATTCTGATGAAACGTTAGAAGCATTGGAAGGTAGTGGATGGCACTCATACACCAACTTCTAGGATCTCTGGGGAATAAATGTAGGATCTATAGAAGGGGATTATCCTGAGAAGTGGAGGGGGGGACTACTTTTAGTAGAAAAGTGAAGTAAGAGACTCTGCAGAGCAGAACAGGGGAGTACAGAATCTCTTCCAGGCATTATTCCAGTCCTGGAACACCCTCCTCTATGTCATAAACCTTCCATGTCGACAGAGCCATGGCTTAGAACAAAGAGAGAAAGACTTAGAACATTTGAATTACACTTTCAATAAAAATGTTTTAAAGGAGACAAAGAGAGACATGACAGGGGCAGAAATTGAATGAAAATAATGAGTGGCTTTACCACTCTATTCTCACCTATAGAAAAATCATCCAGACAAAAGCACCACAAACACCAAAAAAAAAAAACCCATACAAAAACATCTAAATTAAATGCCATTATAGATCAAATTGCCTTAGACATTTAAACAAAGTTTACATATTACTGGGGCTATATTTTGAAGAATACACATTCTTCTCAGCCCGTGGAGCTGCCTTAAAATTGAAAACATTTCTGACACAAAGCAACCCTTAAGAAATAGAAGAAATTGAAATAATTTCTTGTATTCTATCTGATCACAATAGAACTAGAAATCAACAGGAAGAGAAACTACAGAACATGTAGAACTCATGGAGATTGAGCAAAAGCACTATCAACTGATGAATGGGCAATTGAATGAATCAAGAGTGAGTTTTAAAAATGCCTAGAACTGAATGACAATGAAAACACAACATAGCAGAATCCAGGGGATGAAAGGAAAGCAGGTCTAGTGGGCAATTTTATAGCTATAAATGGTCTACATTGAAGTCAGGGAAATCCCAATCAATAACTTAATGATGTCCCTCAAGATCTTAGAAAAACAAGAACAGACAAAATTAGGAAACCATAGACACAAAGAAATAATAAAGATCAGAGAAGGAATTAATGAAAGGTAACAAAATGAACAATACAAGAAAATCAAAGCAACTGTTAGTTCTATTGCTACATGTTAGTTTGAGTTTTTGCAATTTTAAAAAGCTAGAATTACATTATATCTCCCCTCCCTCCAAACATTCAAATGTCCTCCCTTCACCCCCTCTCAAATTCATGGCCTCTTTTTCTTTAATAATTATTACATACATACTCACAGAAATAGATACACACATATGCACAAACATTGTAATATAATCCACTGAGTCTATTTCAGGGCTGGCCATTTCTCTATTGGTTAATCATGGAGGGAGGCTCATTTTGGGGGAAGACTAATTCTCCCTCTCTCACCAGGCACTAATTTCCTGTACCTCTTCATGTAGGAGTGTGGCCCCATGAGATTTTCCCCTTCCACCTTAGACCTGGTGTTGTCATTGCTCAGGTCTTGTTTTTGCAGCCATATTGTAGAAATTTCATGGGTGTAGATTCCCTGTAATTTCTAGAAGACATAATCTTGCAGCAGAATTCCTGGTTCTCTAGATCTGGTGGTTGTACCTTTCCATCCCCGCTTTTGTGATGGTCTCTGAGCCTCAGGAGTAAGAGGTGCATTGTAGATATATCAACTGAGCGAACACACCCCATGATCATGTACTTTCATTTTGACTGGCTGTGGCTTTCTCCAATGGTCACCATCTTCTGTGAAAAGGGAACTTCTTTGATGAGAAGTGAAAGCTACACTTATTTGTGGAAGATTTTATGTCAGATCCAGCTCAATTACTCTGAGTTCTGTGTCAAAATGTGTGGTGTCTTCAGCAATAGGGATTTATCTTCAACTTCTCGGAGGCACCAAGAGCAACAATAATAGACGACATTGATTTGGGAGTCTCTTGTACTCCCCTGACGAACAACTTGAAAGTTTTCTCATGTGTACTACTAGGGTGTTTGTTAGATAGTCTATGTTCTCAGGAGGAGAATTATCACCCAAGTGGCATAATTTCCTTTAAATTCCATCAGTATATGTATATACTTTTATATATTATACCTAATTTTGAGTAAAAATAAAATGATTCTTTACTTTAAAAAAATCCTTTGTGTTATCTATTCCTCTCCTTCTGTATTGGTCTCCTTTCCCCTTCACCAACTGTGTCAGTAACTCATTAAGGAATGTTCATCTGGGACACCAAAGTATGTCAATGTCACATAAAGAATGAAAAATCAGACATTCTCATGGAGTAGTTTAGGCCAAGTATGGGCCCAAACTTGAATTCTCTTCCACTTCCACTTCTTCCCCTGTGATTTCAATCTTCCTGTAGCCTGTCGTGTGTGTGTGTGTGTGTGTGTGTGTGTGTGTGTGTGTGTGTG
>CABHPP010146751.1:0-33677 GCA_902168425.1 Peromyscus attwateri | reverse complement strand
AGAGAATGGTTTCTGTCCCTGTTGTCTGTCACTAACAATAGGCTTTGCTTTGTGTTTATTGGACATCTCAGAAAACACACCTTGACAAAGTTATGAGAGATATTTTTTCACAGAATCTTTTAGCAAAATTTTATAAGGAAAAAAGTTACTTGACTGACTCCATCTGACCCAGGCTAGCACTCAAAACTGCACAGAGATACTATCAACCTAAACCCACATAATGCTTCCAGTATTTACGAGTTATTTGTTTCTTAAGATTGCTTTTAACCTATCAACTGCTTGTATCTGCAAAGTATTGCCACAAACACACTTTTCTGGGTAAGGTACATGGAAAACACACAGTTTAAGTTAGAGCTATGCATTTATCTTAGGCTATAAAGGTGTGTATGTGGAAAGTACAGGGCATGCTAATCTTGTTTACATCATTTGCATAAAGGCAAGTTCAATAGGCTGAGTACACTGTAGGATAGGTTAAATATGTACAGTCTTAAGTGATCTGAAGGCATATTATTAACTTGGTTGCAGGGCCAATTAGAAGTTCATTCTCTTTGAAGGCAAAAGATATTTTCAGAAAATGACATTATTGCATCCAATTAAAGCTCCTCACTATTTTCCCCATTTCTTCCTTCATTTCACCTCTATCCTGCTATTGCCCTTTCTAACAAGAATGTTGTGGGGATTTTTATTGAGACGATGTGGAATCTGCAAATTGCTTTTTTTTAGAAGTGTCATTTTCATAATATTTATTCAACCAATCTGTGAGTATAGGGGATCTTTCCATTTTCTGGGCCTTTCGGGATCTTTTTCTTCTGAGAGCTAAAGCTTTTATTGTAGAGTCTTTCACCTCCTTTGTTAGGTTCATTCCTAGACATTTTATTTTCATGACTGGCAGTGCCCAGTAAGACTTGATCATGGAGTGGTCTTGCTTTTCTCTTGCTTTATCGGTCACAGAGTTGCTGGAATGTGCTTGAGTGTTCGCAGCACTCCTCGAATTCAGCAGAACATTGTGGGAACCAGGCAGGCTCATTGGACAGCCACCAGGAGGTTTGTTTTGTTTTGTTTTGTTTTGTCTTTTTTTTATTTTCCTCAGTCTTTACTTTTAGCCAAGGGTACAAAATGTTACTTTTGGGGACACCATATACAATACAATTTTGCCAATCAAATTTTTCCAGAGATTACCCCTAGATGGCCATGGGTTAGTCATCCTCGTTCCATTTGTCAGAGAAAATGTTGTTGAGTCCTCTGAGTCATCTGATAGAACAGTAGCTGTGCAGTTACAATTGAGATGCTTGACATGATTCACTGGCTAATTATAACTCAGGCAATAACCGAGAAGACAGTGGTTGACTCTTGTAAAAGTATATGAAAACAAGTATCTAAATTGCCAAAGACACATAATGAAACTATCATAAAGTTCATCTGGGTATTCTCTAGATGTCTGGTTTATCTTTCTTCCCTCTTAGCTATGAATTATTTTTCTCTTTAATATATAATTTATATAGATCAAATGGAGATACACCAGACATTCATTTTTTAGGTGTAGTGTAAACTCTCCCTTAGCTAGCCAATCAAAATCAAATGATATGAAGTTAACCATGGAAAAGACTAATCAAATTAAAGTGTTTTTCTGCACTTCTCAATAAGTTGTGTTCTCATAAATAGTATTAAGCCAAGAATGGAGCCCATGTGAAATTGTAGACAACATGCCTGAGGGTGGATGTGAACTTCAGGAGAAGTTCTTTGTAAGGCTAGATACAGGTCTAATTTCTGTAAAATTGAATTGTGGATTAATCATATGAGAAATCAACATAAGGAATGTATACAAGGATGTTTTGTTGACTATGAGCATGTAAATTGAAGAACTATAGAGAATATAGTTGGCCAACGGTTCTGGATACTGTTTTTCTGGAATTCGTCATGTTTTATTTCAAAACCTATTTTCCAGAAGCTTATTGATGCTAAAGCAATTTTCAGCCTGGGATGCAGGAATTCATCTTATTGGCAGCATTATTTCCTAGACTATGTGGTGATTTCTGTAGAACTTCTCTTGGACTACACATAATTCTGGGATGCTTCCACCAAACTTTTCATTTCTTCCTCCTTCACTCAAAACCAGGATTACATGGTATCTTAGTTTTCTTTCTAGTTCTGTGGTAAAATACTTTCAACAAAAGCTACTTGGTGAAGGAAGGGTTTAATTTGGTTACAGTTTACACAATTCATCATGAAGGGAAGCCAAGGCAGGAACTCAAGGCAGGAATCTGGAAGCAGGTACAAAAGCAAAGACCATGGAAGAATGGTGCTTATTGGCTCCCCATGACTTGTTCAGCCTGCTTTCTTATACCATCCAGGACCACCTGCCTGGGGTGGTACCACGAACAGTGGGATGGGCCTTCCCACATTAATCATTAATCAAGAGAATATGCTACAGACTTGCGTACAGGAAATCTGATGGAGGCAGTTTTCTCAATTTAGTTTCCTCTGCCCAGATAACTCTTGTTTGTATCAACTTAAAAACAAAATAAAAAGGTCAAGCCGGGTGGTGGTGGCGGCGGCGCACGCCTTTAATCCCAGCACTCGGGAGGCAGAGGCAGGTGGATCTCTGTGAGTTCAAGGCCAGCCTGGGCTACAGAGTGAGTTCCAGGAAAGGCGCAAAACTACACAGAGAAACCCTGTCTCAAAAAAACCAAAATAAAATTTAAAACAAAATAAAATAAAATAAAATAAAAAGGTCAACCAGGATACATGGTATGAATCCTCTCTTCAGTTCTTCCTTTTCTTCAATGAGTATTTTCCTTGGTAAAATTATTTGAAGGAAATCTTCTGAACTAATACACCTAATGCTAGATATAGTCTATAGAGAAACACTTGAGATTACCTCACTTGCTGCTCAGTTGGTGAGACAAACATTGTGGTAGATAGAGCATGGGGGTCCACCTAACTATGGTTTTGTATCAGCTTCTAAAGACTAAGGACAATGTCTTGATGAAGGAGAACAATAAGAAGTATATAGTGATTTAGTTATATGAAAAATAAAAGAGAAGCAATGCTTCCAAAGAGAAGACAGCAAATGTGGGTTTGGCTGGTTACTGATGAATTGTATTGTTTCTATGCAGAATAAAGATGAGAAATTCAAATCTGCTAACAAGCAGTTGAAATTTGCATGCCATATTCTATTTGACAGTTCAGATAAAGGTCTTTATATCCTCGGTGGAAGAATACACTAAAAGGAACTGTCAGCCGAAGACCTAATAATCCACATTTCTGAACTCCACATGTTGAAATACACATGCAAAGCCTGAGGTATGAAGATCAAGGTTGTGGTAGAAAGGGTTCTGGGATCTTGAAACATGGGATTGAAACATTTAGATGAGTGCCTCTGAGGGAGTTTGCTAAGAGTACTTCATTGGACTCTCAGAGAACACATAGTGGCCCATCCTTTGGTGATAATCACACTTTGCCATGCTTCAGTGTGATGGAGAAGACTGCTGACTGAAACACAACAAATGTTTGTATCTTCTCTTCTGTCTACTAGATCAACAACTATCAAACTATAGTGTAACAAACCTAGGCATGTGCTAATAAAAGAGAAAAGGACTACAAGGTAAAAGCATTTCTAATATTAGCTAGCACATACTGATCAGAAAAGGGAAATAAACATGGAATTGGATTTTTAAAATCCATTATGAAGGGAAAATGTCTTTTTGGTAGTTTCTGTAAGGAATCATGATAAGTGGAATTCCCAAGAATAAGTGACTGTTGTTACTGTGGCATAGTAACCTAGCCATAAATAGAAGAAAATGCCTAGAAAAAATGGAGCCTTTTTAGCCATATTTCTTTTCTCCATGACCAGGGAAGTCTTATCACCATCTCTAAGACTCAGAGAAAATCATGGAAAGGAAATCAGAAAGAATGTAAGAGACAGAGGAAAGATGAGAGTGTTGTGCAACCACTCCAAAGCTGATGAAATATACGGTGTTCAAAAAGTCAATGAAATTTATAGAGCTCAGAAAATTGCAAGATTCACAAGCCCCTTCCTTGAGGTTATAAAATCAATAGGCAAATTGCTAAGGACAGGAGATACCCCAACCAGAAAAAAAAAAAAAATGCTTGCAAATTGTGCAGGGAACTCCAGTCAGCCATCACCCTTGTTGGCATGGACTTTCCCATGATGCATCTGCCTTTGAGTTGCCTGTGCTTCTGTAGATAACCCTTTCCCCACTGTGATGGGCTCTAGAGCCATCTAGGAGCAGAACTCTCAGTACTCCTGTGAAAGATTATCTTGATTAGGTTAATTGAGATGGGAAGACTTAACCCAGGGTGGGTGATATCATTCCCTAGAGGATACGAAAGGAAAGCAATGAACTAGGCATAGGTGTTCATTCTCTCGGATTCCTGATACTGGGTGCTGTGTGACCAGTTGCCTCAAGCTCATGCCACTAAGATTCTGCTGATAGATCATACTCTGTAGCTGTGATACAAAGTAAACCCTTTCCTTCCATCCTTAGGTTGCCATGTTCAGTGTGATTTATCACAACAGGAGGAATAGCATCTAAGACACCTGTGCTCTTGTAAGTAACTCCAGCAAACTCATTGGCTCCCCACGCCAGGGTAGGGTGAAATCGCTTTTTCAGTCTGTCATTAGTGATCTATATAGGGTTAATAGTCTTCCCAGGAAGATGTCTTAGGAGATGTCAGCCTATCTTGCCAGTGGATCACCCAGTACCATATCATATACAGGGTGATCATGAGAGTGCATATGTGCCATTAGCAGAGATTCTTACCTATCAAAGGCCACATAATACTCTTGTTTCTAACCAACAAAGGATATCTACACTAGGCCCTGATAGATAGTGTGCTGTTTCTCAATGAGGTCACTCACCACTTGATGGCAAACTGAACACATGAACCACTTCCATCTTGGAAGGTCAGTGATTCTTGCCAGGATAGAACTTTGAAGTTATAGATTTGTCTTCCTAAGCATAAACTCTACCATCTCATTCCTAAATGGAAGCTTCTATGATACCTCACTCAGTCAGAGAATCTCAAAATGCATAGACACCAAATATGCAGAGTACAGGAAGGGACAATGGCAAACCCTTCACCACGGAGAGGCAAATGGTCTCTCTGAATACTGTGATGGACAACTGAAGACCTTGCTCAGAAGAATGACTTTGAATGATGGGATGTGATCCTTAAGACAAAGTGTTTCTATTAAATCAGATGGCCCAGGAGTAATGTCAATTCATTGTGGAGACAATTACCATAATGGATTTATAGCCTATGTACTTCTTGCCCATGTCTTACTTTTATATTCTTGTCAAATTATACTGCTACTAGGTAAGTAAAAGAGACTGAATGCTTATGTTCCATATTCAACCCATATGCTAAAATCCTTGACACTCTAGAACGCAAAAAGGACAGAGGAAAATCAGGATCCCAGTGTGTTCTCAAGGATATAACGATCACCAGTGGCCTAACTTCTGTCCACTAGACCTCAGCCCCTCCCTGCTCCTAAGAGCCACACTAGACGATAACTTAGGTGTCCTTTCACATGTGGGCCTGTGGCAAACATTAAGTTTCAAATTTAACAGAGAAGAACATGGTTTTATGAATGAATACAAACAGGGAATGAATTAAGAGAGCAAAACTACAGCATTGACGTGTGAGATAAGATCTCTTAGGAGGAAGCCCAGCTAAGCAAGGAGAGAGAGAGAATCAAGACACACAGGGGCACAGTCGTGCTTTGGAAAGGACCCAGGAGACACAGGGAATCGAAGAGCAGGCAGCAACCAGCAAAGCAGACACCGAGACATGCAGACTGTGCTGCCGCACTCTGCCTTTCTTTATCATCGTAGGAGCAGTTTAAAGCAAATGGTGCTCGAGAACGAGAAAGCTTGGTAAAGAGCAACAAGAACGAGATCTCACTGGACAGCTACTCACAACACCAGGGAGGCTACCTGGATAACAGGACCCCAAGAAAGACATGGGGATCGCCCAATGACAAAGAAATGGATGAGATCTACATGAACAATCTGGACGTGAGTGGGGGTAATGAGGGGCGAGGGGCGAGAGAAAGAGAACTTGGGGGAGCGGGAGATCCCAACTGGATCAAGAACAGAGAGGGAACATAAGGAATGTTCATGATAAATGAAGACCACATGAGAATAGGAAGAAGCAAAGTGCTGGAGAGGCCCACAGAATTCCACAAAGATGCCCCCACAATAAACTGCTGGCAATAGTCGAGAAATAGCCCGATTTGACCTACCCTGGTGATAAGATGGCCAAACACCCTAATTGTCATGCTAGAAACCCCATCCAGTGACAGAGGGAACTAGATGCAGATATCCACGGTCAGGCCCTGGGTGGAGCTCCGGGAGTCCAATTGGCAAGAAGGAGGAGGGTTTATGTGAGCAAGAGTTGTTGGGACCAGGGATGGATGGAATACAGGGACAAGTGGCCAAACGAATGGAAACACATGAACTGTGAACCAATGGCTGAGGGGCCCCCAACTGGATCAGGCCCTCTGAATGGGTGAGACAGTTGATTGGCTTGATCTGTTTAGGAGGCATACAGGCAGTTGGACCGGGTCCTGTGCTCAGTACATGAACTGACTGTTTGAAACCTGGGGCTTAGCAGAGACCCTTGGCTCAGCCTGGGAGGAGGGGACTAGACCTGCCTGGGCTGAGTCCACCAGGTCGATCTCAATCCTCGGGGGAGTCTTTGCCCTGGAGGAGATGGAAATGGGGGGTGGCCGGGGGGGAGGGGGGCGGGGCGGGAGGAGGGAGAACGGGGGAATCTATGGCTGATATGTAAAGTTGAATTATATTGTAAAATAAAATAAAATAAATTCAAAAAAAAAACACTTTGAAAACACTGTGCTGGCTGGTTGAGATTGGCCCATGGGAATTGCAGAAACTCAGCGAGGAAGTCCTCATTATGCAGTACCTCAAGCAAGGACTTATGGTAAATTTTACCAAATCTTTGCTCAGAAGAAAAGGCACTTCCTCTCTCAATAAGCCCAGGCAAAGACATCCACTCCCTTGAAGTCACATACAAACAAAGGGTTCAAAATATCTTACCTGAAAGCATAAAAGTACCATCAAATAGGTAAACAAACAAACAAACAAAAAGACAGACCATTTAAATAATGAAAATTAGCGTGTGGTCAGCTTTGAGTGGCATGCTGCTACTAAACGCTGTATGCTGTTAAAAGTTAGTATCAACATTACATTCTGTTGTCTGCTTTGTCTTCTAGATGTTTTCCAGCCTGGTCCTGGGCTTGCTACAGCTTGTGAGGAAAAATGTCTTTTTCTGCCCAAGCCCATATTGGTACAAATAGGGCCTCCTCTACTATGTTGGAATCCTTAGAGGCAGAGTCCAAATATTTGCATTTGAATAACTTATGCTAAAGGATTCACATTAAAAACTGACAAATTATCCCTGTCTGGAATGAAGAGGTTGGAAAGGAGTGATGAAGAAGGAAAGACAGAAGCGCTTAAATAGGCACTATAATGTGACCAAAAGTGATGACGGTAAGGGGACGATTTCACCTCCTTCAACATCTCCGTGATCTATGTGTAACTACTCACACTATGGAGTCATCAGCCCCTGATAAGTGTTCAGCTCTAAAGATTTCAGGATTGACCTTAAGAAGAAAAAAATTAAACCTGCAAGGGGGCACATTTATGAATAGACCAGAAACTCTACAAGGAATCAGAATATTTCACTGAAATTCAGACTACCGGCTTAAACGTCTACAAGCAGAGCTGAGGCTGAGCACGAATGCTAAATATATGGGAAGGGCACCGGAAGTCCTGTTCTTTGGAATCCATGCATCCTTTAAAAGTAATTTCAAATGAAGTCTAACATGGAGAGACTGTATTAATCGAATATGGGCAAAGTCAGAGAGAAATGTAGGTAAACCTCTGATTCACTCAGCCTTCTAAGGTCTCTGAGGCATGGCCCGACACATACATCATTCCATGTGACTGGTCGTTAGTGCTAGAGGAGAGCTGAAGGAGCAAGTTTTATTTACCTACCAACTCTGAGTCATGAAGTTTAGAGGAGTCCAGGGACAGGGCAACTGTATAGACCTAGGCACTCTTGTCTTTTGGATCCCCTTCCTCTCTACATAAATATATAAAATTACAACTGTGTTAGTATGTAGCTGCATTTAACTTAAGCCAGATTCATAATATATTAATAATTATATGAAAAGAAATTAAACATGTCTTCAGCTCCTGAGAGTAACAGAGGCCATAGGCATTTTGTTTCCTTCCCTGTTGGATGAGCCAACCATATCCAAAGGAAACAGCAATGTTCAGAAAAGAAGTCATGTGACTGTGAACTCAAAGTCCCTGCTAAGACAGATGGCTTATATCTCAGGGAGAATAGAAGAAATGTTGTTTCAGGAAATGACGAAAACAAACAGTAATGAGCAAGTGAAGAGGGAGATGCTGGGAGAATCCCGGTTGTATAGCATCAGCTACTCTCACTGGTGTAAATGTACCCTTAAAGTGCGTTTTATACTGCCAATAGGTTAATAGCTAGCTTTACAAGCTTTAGATATCTAATAATCAGCTCTTCCTAGTCTGTATGGACATGCCATGCAGAAAGGACTGCTGTCAGTGTGTAGAACATATTTTTCTTTTCTGAACAAACCTAGCAAAACATCCAAAAATAACATGAGCAGATGCCAGGACCACTTTCATGCAAAGCAGGATCATGTGGAGGCCTCCAGCTTTCTTCTAAGTATTGCTAACTACTACAAATTACTCTTTAATGACATAGAATTAAAATTTCAAATTGAGTTTTCACCTATTCAACCATTATTGTCAATTAGTTCTTGATCAAATGTTAATAAGATGGCATTTTAGTAGGAAAGGTTTGGACCTAGGCCTTATTCTTAAAAGGTGTGCAGAGAAGAAAATGCCCGTGAGGGCCATGAAGGCACAGTGCCTGGACTCTCTTTCACCCTGTTCTCTACAATGAACCCTGGGCTGCACTGCTGTTGGCTATTGTCTTCCTTACAATGGAGGACTGAGCAATGGCTTGTGCCCAGGTTCCTTTTCGCCAATATGTGACCCCCAAATAAACAAACCTTCCCTTCTCCCAGCAAAAAGCATTTCCAGATGGTTTCTGAAGACTACTAATGATGCAAGCACCAGCCAATTGCATCCTGGGAAGACCTGATGCTTGTTTGTCTTTTGTAGAAACCACACCCTGGCGTGGAAGAGCGCCTTAAAGATAAAATGAGAATGCCTCCAAGTTTGCCACATTCAATTCAAGTAAGAGGTGATTGGATTCACATTCTTACCATTGAACATGAGATTGAACACAGGAATGAGAGAGAGAGAGAGAGAGAGAGAGAGAGAGAGAGAATAAGAGAGAATGAATATGGGTGTGTTTCCTTGGCTGCTGGAACAAATTATAATAATCCCGTAGGATAAAAGAATGAAAATTTATTTCTTGCTGTTCTAGGCATCAAAAGTTCAAACTCCATTGCAGGGCTGGATCTTCTCAAAGGTTCTAGGGGAGAATTTGCTTTCTTGCCTTGTTCACCTTTCAGTGACTGCCTGTATTCCCCAGCTGATGCCTTCACATTACTGCAGACTTACCTCCTTGCCTCCATAGACTGCTGGCTCTGTTTTCACTCTGTGCCTTTTAAAACCCTTGACATTACATGCAGTCCACAAGAATAGCTCCAAATACCCCTCCACATCAAAAAACCTTAACTTAATCACATCTGAAAATCTCCTTTGTCAGAGGGAATGTTCACAAAAAATAGAAGGTGTATGCCTTTGGGAATTGTAATCTCTCTCTCTCTCTCTCTCTCTCTCTCTCTCTCTCTCTCTCTCTCTGTCTCTCTCTGGCACATACCCTCAGAAATACACACATTGACAAACATGTTATCTTTCTCTTTTCCATGCTGAATGTAAGTCTTAACCTTGTAACAGATAACAAATAGCTCTCAGGTTTTCACCATTAAGAACTAAATACTGGGAGAATTAAAAGATCACTTTAGTTTCTTTAATTACAATGAAACATTTATCTGTACTCTCTATAATAATGGGCTCATGAATATTATCTTCATTTCATTCCAGCAACATGCCAGTCAGACAGTGTAGCTGTTAGGGATTTTTGTGATAACAAATACATTGTAAAGTACAAGCTTCAGAAATAAAAGAAGGTGACTTAGCAAAATGTTCTAAGTAACTCTGATTGGCTGATAACTTTTGATATGGAAGAAAATGCAAACAAGTATCTAATTCTTGACACAAGATTTGATTTAGTAGCCAAATTGCAAGAACATAGATAAGTAATGATTATTGGCTCTTCACTACATAATAATATAAAGCACATACAGTATTTTCATATGTGGCTTCTCATTTCAATGTCTTCTATGTCTATTGTTTTAAAATTTCACTTAAATCATCAATGACAATTATCAGAAGTGCACGTTACACATATACGTTTGTAGGGTTTAATTGAGAATCAGTGGAGTAGTGACTTTTCTCATTGCTGTGATCAAACATCTGACCAGATTCAGCTGAATGGGATGAAAGGTTTATCTTGGCCTGCACAGCAAGGGAGTGAGAAAGTATTCACAGTGCTGCTATAGTGAGAAGAGAGAGATGAGCTTGACTCACTTTGTGCTTCTCTGTCAGTCTGGGACCCCAGCCCGTGGACAAGTATTGCCTAAGTTCAGGGGTTGTCTTCCCACCCCAGTTAACACAGTCTAGAAACGCCCTCACAGACATGTCTAGTGGTTGTTTCCAGAGCAATTCTTAATCCCATCAAACTGCCCACCAAAATTAGCTATCCCAGCCAGTTGTTAAATGTTTAGACACAAATTAATATCCATTAGTTCACATGAAAAAGGACATTGCTTCATTGAAACTTTGAACATCTCTCAGTGATTTCTGCTCTGATTCTTGGAATCCTGCCAATGCTTACAATATTATATCAGTTTTGCCTATAACTCTGGGATCTAAAGACATCAAAATGTCTTTATTTGTCCAAGAGGGTTTATTTCATATTTCCACAGTCTCTTTTAAACACCTCCTAACTGGTCATTGAAATAATCTTTACATTCACCCCTAATTCTTGTCTAGCCATTTGAAATGTCATTATCAAAGGAGTCTTCCCCCAAACAGTATCACTCTACTTCATAGAGAGATCTATTGGTTGTATTGTGATTAATATAATTGATGGGAATGTGCATGCTTTCATGTGTGTGTGTGTGTGTGTATGTGTGTGTGTGTTCATACATGCAAATGATCTATTTTGGCAGGCTGGTGGTTGTGTGTAGCATACATTTCCAAAGACTCATTTCCTGTGGCCCTACCATTTGTTTTAAAGATTAAGGAATTTCCAGGCTAAAAATGGCTCTCTTTCCCATTGTGTATCCTCAGAGGGTCTCTGCCTACTCATTTTTAACTAGCAGCCATCATTGCCCAGCCTGCAGATCCGGTTTCCTTTTTCTTCCTTTCTGTTCCTCTTGCCTTAGCTGGCTGTGTCACAACTCTGTGGGTGGTCGGCTGTCATCACACTCTGCACCTGTCCCAATTAGCAGGTCTGAGATACTGCCAACACAGCAGCCTGTGTGCTGCTAACTGCCTGCCATGTGATGTGACCTCATGGCTGGCCAGGCAGCATCTGGATGGTATGTGGTGTCTAGACACGGCTTGCTGGGGCTGCGTCGTAGGTGTTGGAGGTTTCTGATAGCTGTATTCAAGGTCTGAAAAATACTCATAAGAAAATTAACAAGAAAATTAAAAATCTGGGACCAACTTACCCATCTTTGTTCTTAGGAAGCATCATGGGACCTGACACAAACTGTCACAGATATTTGTTGAACTGACAAAAGTTTGTAGCAATTCTGATTTTTCCTTTGTGATCACAAAATCTAGAATAGTGTTGAGTTCAAGAACATGACTGCTCATTGGAGAAGGATTCTGGATTCAATTATTTCTCTGATCTACTTCAGCATTGTGACATTAATTTGCTTATAAGGACCCTATGCCTCGTTTCCTACTTTGCTAAATAGTCTCATTTGTAGCCTGATTTGTGTGGTGGCATTGTTATGAAAAACATGTCCTTGAAAAGTGCTTAACGTATCACTAAGAGACAAGATTAATGCTCAGAAAACACTGTATTTTGTTGTTGTTGTTGTTTAGACAGAAACTCATGTGGCCCAGAATGGTCTTGAACCCTTTGTGTAGCTAAAAATGGCCTTAAATTTCTGATTTTTCTGGAACTAGCTCCCATGCGCCGGAATGACAGGCCTGTGCCCCCATAACCAGTTTATGTGGTTCAAGAGCTAGAATTAGGACCTCGCGCCTGCTAGGCAAGCCCTGTACCAACAAGCGACATCCCCAGCAGAATACTGTAACTTTTTTGCTGTCGGTATTTTCATTTTCTACTGCAATCTTCTACTCTGCCTACTCACTCTCATAATTTTCCCAGTCTTTGTTCTATAATGTGCAATATTATGTCCAACACCTACTTAACCATGTTGCAGGTAAGCGAATTCAGCTAAAAGTGTGATTTTACCTTCTTGAACTACAGATCCTAAACTGGCCTCAGGACAGTCTTTGTGAAGACAGTTTTCCAGTACTAGCACTGGGAACTTCATAAAGAAAGAGAAGTGAGGAAGAGACATACGTCTTCTCTCTGAGCCTCAGACTTAGGTACACGACACACAGACAGTAGTGGACCACACTGCTCAATCCTGAGCTGTGTTAATGTCCTAAGCTGTTTACGGAAGTCAGGAAACAGTAAAGTCTAGAATAAGAACCGGGATCACTGTGAAACAAACATTCCCCAGAATTTAATGTGACTCTAGCTTTTATGTATGCAGTTCATACAGCAAAGGGACAAATGTGTGTGGAAGTGAGAAGAGGCACACACCTACAGAAGTGACCTGTCCTCAGCAGGGGAGAAGGGAAATAAACGAGGGTCACGCTGGAAGAACTCTGGGCAGACTCTGGTGGATGTAGCCTCAGCAGAAAATGGGTGAGATTGGAGCTACATCATCAGTTCCTTCTTCTAGCCACTGGCTAATGAGCTTTCCTGAGCGGTTGATGAAGCCTCCCTTCTCTCTGCACTCGTGATGAGAAGTGGTCATGAGGAAGGAGTCTCTGAGAGGACAGTTAAATGAATTATCTTCCTATCCATGCCCATTTCTACACACACACACACACACACACACACACACACACACACACACGGAGAGGGGGAGTCTATTTGGTTTACTATTTCTACAGGAGTTTAGTGTGATAATATTAACTCATTATGTCAAAAAAAAAAAAAAACTCGGGAAAAGTTTATAAACAACAGGGAAAGTCTTGGCCTTCTACCTTATATGTCTACGTTGTTTGTATTTAACCAGGTGGCCACATGCCATTTGCTGAGTACAACAGATTCCAACGTATAGCTTCCTCACACCCAATAGTATGTCATTTTGGTGGACATATGTCCAGATTATGGGTAATTTCACTATCAGCTGCACTGTTTTCTAATATGGAAGTACAAAAGAAGACAAATTTTACACCGTCATTTAATTATGAGTTAAATGAACTTCCTTACATAACCACTAGATGGAACTCTTAACCCACAATCAGCTGTCACTAAACCTAATATTTTATTTTTATTCAGACATTTTTACTGTTTGAGGAAGGAACGTAATGCTGAAATATAAGAGAATATTGTATTTTAAAATCTTAATTTTAAATAAAATCAAACAAAGTATAAGTATGTGGCTTTTTAAAACATGAGCTGAATTTGAAAAAGACATTAATGGCCAAACAGTGATCCTAGACTATTGAATGCAGCAAATGAAAGATTTATATAAGCCTACATTTTGAAACAGGCTGGTGTGTAAAATGTAGCAGCTGAAAATAAGGCAGGAAGCTTGGATTTTCTGCTGCACTCCACTTGATTCCGAAGAAACAGAAGCCATGTGTTTCCTTGCACCTCAGTTTTCACAATTCCTTTAACCTAAACTCAGCTCCATTACTCGATTTGCTTAAATAAAGTCTTTAAATTGTAGTTTACACAAATGAGAAAATCATTTCTCAACCAAAGGTCTAGAATAAGGTCTAAGTTTGACCTGAGCTGATGTTGATTACATGAAAACAAATTACAATGTATGATGAGCATTCTCAAAGCAATGAGTACCAGGTGACTTAGTCTCCTGTATTTGAGGACAGATGATTAGTAAGAAATGTCTGTTTCCATAAACACTAACATTAGTTTTGATCATACGGGTCAGTGCTCAGTTGCAGGAAGATCTTAATGCCTCAACCACAGTTCAGATTCCCAGGAACACAGGCAGGGCACTCACGCTAGAGGCCATGTTTTGTTTTCACCTCCTGGTGAAAGCTAACCAATATTAACTATCAAAAACGTCCTAGGACGAGCAACTGTCATCTTCAATAAGCTTTGAAAGAAGAGTCAGGGAGGGTAGAGAGAGAGTAAGCCCCTGTCTTAGCTGGTGAGGGGCTGGTGAGAGGACACACCCAGTGCAGGGTATCCAAGGGCCCTTCCCATCTTCTGAACACACCATTCAGATGTCTCTGCCTGCGCCTTTCACTTCAGCAGGAATGGGATTCACTGGGCGTCATTATCTTTATCTACAGCTAAGCAGAGCATCAGACCACAAGGTGTGTGCTTCATGGTGAGGTGTAAACGGCTGAGCAGATGAGCAGGAGTGCGTGAAACTCAGCTGGGGCCTGCCATGCTCCGAAGACTGGGGCACAGGCAGGCTCTCTTTGATGCCACCTAGTGCTGACAACTATATCAAATTCTTGCAGCACTGGTTCCCATGCCGGACCCCAGGGTTGCTAACATTCGTCTCACCCAACATCTGGGGCAGATAAAAATGGATGGCTGTTTCCTGGGTAGTAGGTGGAATCACAGGCACCTAACAGGAAAAATGGAGCTTGTGGGGGAAGAATGTACGGACACTGCTCGAGTTTACCCGCTTTCTAGAAGGACTCCATAGAACGCTCTGCTTTACCACCAATACCACCTTCTCACCTTATCATAATCACACAGAGAGCAAGGATGGGAAGACGGTCTTTAACACACTCAACTTTTGTAGCTTTAAAATCAAATAATGAAAAAAAAATTCAAATAATGATGGTGTCACTTTCTCTGAGTCCCCCGATGGACCCCTGCCAGGTCCTAAAGCCTCACATAGTCAGGCTCTCTGGGTTATTGACTCCATGGAAGGAATTCTCTTCTTAATTCTAAGAGAAAATTAGGGGGACATGTGAGCACACAAGCAAGAATATTTTCCCTTTTCCATGTTTGACTTCAACGCTCTGAATTAGTTTTCTAGGGTTGTAGTAAGGAAACCCCTCAAATCCCGTGGCTTAAACCATCAAATGGAAGCAGAAGACACAGTGAAAAATCAAACTGTTAACGGAGTCACAATCCCTTGGTACTCTGGATGGAATCCATCCTTGCCTGCTCCCAGCTCTGGTAGGGCTGCAATTCCTCTATGTTGTTTTTCTGTTGGCTTATCAGCTACACCTGAATCTACTGATATTTTAACTACCATCTATGGCCCATGGCCCAGCCACTCAGGTCAAGGCCTGGTGGGATTTCCAGTCCCCTGGCACCAGCACAGCCATTGCCACCATAGGTAGTTTTTAACTAAGTCTCTATCATTCTATTTATCAATATAGATTCAAGAGTTAGATGTTGGGGTGAAAACCTGCTAGCTCAGAGAAGCAACCAGCTGACCTCCCTTTTTGGCCAGAGACCCAGCAAGAGAGCATCTTTCCATCCATCCCAAACTAAAAAGACTATGAAACTCCAAGTCCCTCCCTACTCCTTCCTGTGCGTCTCTCTATCCATCTTCCTGGCTCCTCTATACTCTCTATGGCTAATGCCTGTCAACTAGTTGCTCACTCTGCCCCCTCATCAAGGTGACTTTATTAACACAGTCTCACATTTCACAGTGCGATCAAATATCCAGCAACACTACATTCCTTGGCATGCAGCTGCATCTTTTCCATTCTGTCAGTGTGGTGGGTGTCATTCTGTCAGTGTTCACACAGTCTTCCCTCTCATTAGGACCACCAAAAATTAAGTCTACAACAGTGCCTTATTTGATTGCATGTGTGAATAACCTATTTTCAAAGAAGGTCACATCCTCAGTTACATTTTACATTATCCTAGCTGTTTGGCTAAGAAGAGTCTGGGGGGGGGGCAGATTTTTAAGACAAAATGCATTTATATCAATTTTCAGAGTGATTTATCTCTGCTTTACTAATTTCCTAGATGTCTCTGAGACACACAAACCCATATCGTTAGCCACACGGATACACCACATGCGCCAGCCAAGAAGCCTTCAAGACATGGAGCAATCTAGCTAAGAACTCTCCACCAAGTGAAGAACAAATTTGTCTTTTACACAGTCTCCCAAACACAGACATGGACACACACACACACACACACACACACACACACACACACACACGAAAGAGGGGGGCAGCATGTATGCACACACACACTAAGTATTTGAGTAACTCTATATATGAATCAAGTAACAGACAGGTATGATATCCACTTGATTTTTCTCTTATCATTTCACCTCAGTTACTGATTTTTCCTTCCTTGATAATAAAAATTCTCCCATATTGAGAACTTAAGCTATTCTATATGGTTCATTTTTACTTAATATTTCTAGATGAGGTTACTTTAAAAAAAACATGAAACTAGTTTGAGAGTTTAATATTTGTTTCAAGATAGATGATACATGTGTGGCACTATCATCAAAATGGAAAAATAGATATATTTTATCTACCTTCTTAGTCGCAAATTGTTATGAATATCAATATTGTTTATGAAAAAGGCAGCAAATTGGATTTTCTTTGGGGGTGATATGGCAGATAGATAAGATGCTGGCTTGTTGAGAACCAGGGAATGAGAAATGGCAGAATAACAAGAGCTGAAGCAAGAATGAGCCTAGGTAAGAGCAGCACAAAGCAGCAGCCAAGATCAGTCCCCAGCTGCTGCCCAGCTGTGTCCCCAGTACTACTACAGTAACCACCAGAGAGGGGTCTGCTCCTCCTGGACACAGGAGCTGCAACATCAGCAGACTGGAGGGGTACTGACTAGACTGTGGAGATGCACAAGGGGCTCGATACACTACTGTGTGTGTGTGTGTGTGTGTGTGTGTGTGTGTGTGTGTGTGTCCAGAATGACAAAGGTTCTGGATGTAGAATCAGACATGTGCTGTAGGAACACAAAGATGGTATTTCACACCAGGATGAAGAACTCTAAAAGGGAAGGAGACATATGACTAACCTCGACAAATGCCACACCCTAGTCCTCACCTTATATCGTGAATTTGGAGTGTTTGTGTGGCCACTATACGGCCTGATCTTTGCATACTCATGGTCTCCTATACTCTGTTTCTTGGACAACGTGGTAGAGGGTTTAAGAAAAGAGAAGGCAGCATTCAGCATAGCTGGTTGTGGTCACACAGAGGTGTGGAAGGGATTTGTTAGATGTGCAATCACCATGAGTCACTGTCAAGACAGAAGTTTTAGACATTAAAGGCTTCCAACATTCAAAAACTACAGAGATCTTTCTTGGCACTGGTTGAGGGACTTGTAGGTTTACAATAGACAGTATGTATGGAGCAAAATAATGTCAGTTGAGGAATTAATTGGTGAGAACTTTGGCATTGGATGTCATGGGACTCAGGCCATCTGGACAATCTCTCAGGGAAAGACCATCTCTCAGAGGAGCAGTTCTCTGGGACGTACAATTATGGGGTTGGGTTAGCTAATTTTTATTAAGATTTAGGATCATTATTTTTTCAATGTAAACATAATAAATATAATTTTTAGAGTACTAAGTGTGGGAGAAATGCTCAGTTAGCAAGAGCATCTACTAATGGGATGCTGGATAATTCACCTTTAGCTGGGCACTTTTCATAGTACATAAACAGTTGCTTTCTACAGAAACCAAGTTATGTCAGAGAATAAATTGAGAGGCAAATTGAAAGTGGAATGTTTTATTTTCCTTAATGGGATATACACAGTTCATACTTATTCCAAACCAACAAATCCAGTTCAGGGCATGTATTTTAATGAAACTTAATAACCATGGGAGCAAAATGGGAAAAAAAAAAAGATTGAACGTGTATTTATGGAATACACCCCAGTTCCTAAGCAACAAGACATTGTTCAAACAGAAACAAAAGTAGATAATTACAGATCCAGGTATATTTGGCCTCTGTGTCTAAGGAAGGGTATCAAAAGAAATAGAACTCTGTGTGAGTCCTAAAGGCATCTTTGCATGTATTAAAAGCAGTGCAACACCTCCCTATGACTAGAACTCCTGCAGGTTTCAACAATCACAGTTGGCAGCAGTTGATAGATCAGAGTTCAGAGTTCCTGACCCAGCTTGTTATTGTTGGATTAATCTGTTCAGCATGTTTTGCTCTGGTTTGGCATTCAGGGTAGAATGAAAAGGAAACAGAACAGATATCAATCACCCACTCACCAACTTGGATCTCAGTCCAGTTTCCTGGAAATATCCTCAGGACAAATCCTGGGCTGTGATGTACCTTCTGGTGAGTCAGAGGATGTCCACTGTGCTGATTTATTTAAGAACTTGGTAACTCGGCTTCTGGAGCTTCAGTGGTGACTGAATCAGTTGGACTCTGGTTTCTTCAGCTCATAATGCTAAGGCATCTACTATTCTTTAGATTCTAGCCCATTTCTCTATTAATATAAAAATCCTACACTGTCTTATTTTGACTTTCTATTGCTACGAAGAGAACCATGACCACAGCTACTCTTATAAAGGAAAACATTTAATCGGGTGGCTTACAGTTCAGAGGTTCAGTCCGTTGTCATCGTGGTGGGACATGGCAGCATGCAGGCAGACATGATGCTGGAGAAGGAGCTGAGAGTCCTACATCTTGCGCAAGGAAAAGGAAGTGGTCTGTCTCACTGAGTGTGGCTTGAGCATATATGAGACCTTAAAGCTGGCCTCCACAGTGACATACTTCCTCCAACAAGATCATACCTCCTAAATGTGCCACTTGCTTTGGGGGCCATTTTCTTCAAATCACCACATACACCTTATTGATCAATATCAGATAGCAAACTATGCATACAAGTTCAGAACTTCATGGAAACTTTTTTAAGGGAGGAGTGGAATAGGATTGAGGAGTTGTAAGAGGAGCTTGTGCATATCTTTACTCTCTCTCTCTCTCTCTCTCTCTCTCTCTCTCTCACACACACACACACACACACACACACACACACACACAAGAATAAACAAAAAAGTGGTTGTCAATTTGAGGGGGCATGGGAGGAGTTGTAGGAATGGGTACCTAGGAAAGGCTGGAGGGAGGAAAGGGAAAAGGGAAAGTAATGTAATTTTATTTGAGTTAAAATGTGTTAAATATTGAATTATTATTACTTAAAAGTTATGAATCAATTTTTTTTCAATACTGGGATTTGACACAAAGTGAAAATTGGTATGTGTTCATTATATTACTCACCATATTTTCTTAGAGCCTGAATAGAAACAACAGAAGACCAAATGGGATAAAAGGATGCAGAGGTCAGTGGATGCAGAAAATGCTAAGACAGAACTAGTCGTATGAGTGGAGAACGTGAGCACTAGCCTAACAACCATGAAGCAAACTTCTGACTTTGAAATTTATTTCTTTAATTGGTGTCAGGGTAGGATATTTGTCTCAATAAAAATCATTAAGCAGATGGAATCTGAAGGAGAATGCAGACATAACTCCATAGGTGACAGTCATGAAGGAGGTCAGGTGAGACTGGACTCAAAGCACATGGGAAGATTTGATTCTTAGAATGAAAAAATGCTGAAATAAGCATCGAGGCAATGACTTGGTAATTAGCACAACATACATAGTTATCTTTGTAACTTAAATTGAGGACATAATTATTCAGAATTAGTTGTTTTGCAAGGCATAGTGGTGCCTGTCTGTAATTCCAGCACTCAAGAGGCAGAGGCTGGAAGATTGACATAGTTGAAGACCAGCCTGATCTGTGTAAGGAGTTTTAGGAAGTCTGGGAAATTGTGCAAGACTGTTCTTTAACCTTCCCACCTAAAAATAATTGTTTAAACACAAAATACAAATGACAGAATTAAATGGACATATTATAACTGTTACTTAAAAGATTTTTACTAGAACATGAAAGGTAGGCAGTATAGGTCTATGTATTGATCTCAAAGTTCACAGTCTTAGGAAGGAATTATAGCAAATTGCTTAGCTCTAGCACTGATTTCTTCATATCCACGGGAAACTGGCTCCAGAATCCTTACGGATGTCATAATCTGAGGATGCTCATAAGTTCCTTATTTTAAAATGCCATGGTATTTACATAAGAACTATGTTCATCTTTCCAAATAATTCAAATCATACCTAGTATCCTAGTTAATATCAGCTGTTAACTTGACACACCCTCTAATTATCTGAGACAATCTCCACTGACAGATTACCCAGATTATATTGGCATGTGACCATGTCTGCAAAGGATTGCCCCACTTATTAATTAATGTAAAAGAGCCTAGGACACTGTGGGCAGCAATATCCCTAGGCTGTATCAGAGTGTGAGCTGGGAATAAGTCAGAGACTGAGCCACTAAGTAGCATTCCTCCATGGTTTCTGCTTCAGTGCATGCTCAAGTTCCTGCTATAATTTCCCTCATGATGGATTGTGACCTGGAAGTGTAAGGCAAACCCTTTCCTCCCCTAAGTTACTTTTGATTGGAATATTCATCACAACAACAGAAAAGCCAACTGAACACCCTGAATCATTACAATACTTGATACAATCTAAGCTGTACCTAAATCACGATTCTACTGTATTGATTAGGAATAATGGCAGGAAGAATAGCATGCATGCTCAGTTCAGATGCAGCATTTTCCCTACAGGATTTCTTTCTGCAATTGATTAACTCCGTAGACGCAGAGCCACGGACACGGAAGACTGGCCACACTTACAATTTCATTATTGTGAAATATCAATGTCTAAAAAGTCATGCTAAAAATAAAACAAAACAAAAGGAGCTCCAAGTAACTTCCTGCTTCTTTCATCCCCTGATGACAATGAAACACCATGTCTCTCTTCAAGGCCGAGCTGAGGCTAAGATGGGCAGGTGGGTGGACAAAAATACCATCTTGTTATAATTTCACTGTCATTTCTCTGGAGGACCTTCTTCCTTATAGATAAGTCAGTAATTGCAATCCCATTATTCCTTAACCAGTAATATGTTCAGGCTAAGTGATCATAGCTTTATTATCATGAGTATGACTCAGGTCTCTAACATCTATTACTTTTCTCAGAAATATTATCTAACAATCCCACCATTTCACAGCTCATTAGCACCTGTACAGGAAATGAGCATATTGAAGTTGAGTGGAGAAAGAAATTAAAATTAAAAAATCATTTTATCTTGGAATCCGTTTTTGCTAATGTTAAATACATGTAGGAACAATGCTTGGGGATGGGGTTTGAAGATGTGTAAAAGATGCTATCTCTGTTCCCTACATATCTAGCCACTTAGATGTCCTACTTTCCTCCCTCAAGTACTGAAAGGACTTTCAAAATAATAGTCAATAAAGATGAACTAACAAACACACAGGAGGGCCAGAGATACATGGCTACACTACTTATGTAGGGTATGTAAAATAGTCTCCAAAGATGCCCACATGGTGATGCCTGGGCCACAGTGGGTATGTGAGCGGGGAGAGGGGGAGAGACACTGTAATGTTAACACGAGGATCTTGGTGTGAACCGAGTATTCTCTTTCACCTAGGTGAGCACTCTGTATTCACAGCGGTCCTTGTGAAAGGGGAGCAGAAAGGACAAATGCACCAAGGAGTCAAAGAACAGGGAAGAGATGGGCCAGTGATCCAAGGAGCAGAGGTAGTTTCAAGGACTCCGCGGAGAGCTGGCTTAGCAGACAGAAGCACCATGAAACCCTGGCAACCTGGGTTTGACTCCACATCAAAAAATACAGTATGATGACTGCATCTATAGTCCTAACCACAGCACTGTGAGCAGGAGCATTGGCCCACATCTTGCGGAGGTAGTATGAGAGTGAAGAGAGAGAGAGAGAGAGAGAGAGAGAGAGAGAGAGAGAGAGAGAGAGACTTAAAACAAGGGAGAAGAAAAAAGAAAAGGAAAGAGCACCCACTCCTGAAAAGTTATCATCTGACCTTCACACAAATGTGCTTCTGCAGATATATATATGCTGTGGGATGTTCTGTATGGCAAATGTGTTGCTAATAAAACACTGATTGGCTAGTGGCTAGGCAGGAAGTATAGGCGGGACTAACTGAGAGAATAAAAAGAACAGGAAGGCAGAGGGAGTCACTGCCAGCCACCGCCAGGACAAGCAGCATGTAAAGATGCCGGTAAGCCACAAGCCATGTGGCAAGGTATAGATTTATAGAAATGGATTAATTTAAGATATAAGAACAGTTAGCAAGAAGCCTGCCACGGCCATACAGTTTGTAAGCAATATAAGTCTCTGTGTTTACTTAGTTGGGTCTGAGTGGCTGTGGGACTGACAGGTGAAAGAGATTTATCCTGACCGTGGGCCAGGCAGGAAAACTCTAGCTACAATATCCTCTCTTTCTCTCTCTCTCTCTAGTAGACAAATATTAAAAAAAATTCTAGCCACAGGCTGGATAATGATGCCAAGTATGCGTTTCATCTTGTGAGGGCTCTAAGAAAAAAAACTATTATTCTGCTAAATGAGTATGATATTAAATTGACTACTAATGACTTACCATTATATACATAGATTAATGCATTCCTCAGTCATCATCAGAGAAAGTTCTATTCACAGAAGATAGTATATTAACACAAAGACCCACACTGGCCAAGGTGCCAGGGAACGATCAGCCCTAAATGGGACATCTATGCCACATCCCCTCCTCCTAAATGCTCAGGGATCATTGTGGAGGATGGAGCAGTGGAAATATGTTAAAGCCAGAGGTGGTGGATGATGATAAGGAAACAGTGTCTTCCAGACACATCATGGTGGCTGCATATATAAACTCACAACAGGTATGACAGCGTGTGCAAGACCTGTGCAAGCCCAAGCCAAGACAAATTCCAGAATGGAGAGGGGAGGTAGACAGAAAGGAAAGGACTGCTCAAGGAGTTACTGACAACTGATAGCTGCTGGAAGAGGGAGAGTCAGTTTTCATGAAGAGCATAGTCCCAGATACATCAGCCACCATTCAAAAAGAGGACATACAGTCGTGTGTGAAGGTAGTGGATGTGGGAATAATTGGGGCAGGGAGTGAATACAGTGTTGTATAAAATTCTCAAGTCACTAAATAAAGAAAAAAAGAAGGAAAGAATAAGAAATACAGAAGGAAAGAAACTAAAGAAGAAAAGACAATAAAGGTGACCCTCACTTGAGGAGTCTGTTCCTATACTATTTTCTCAGCCATGTCTTGTCTTCCCATGCACCTCTCTCATTTAATCTCCATTTTTGTTTTCTTTTCTTTTTTTTATTATTAAGACATTTTCTATTCATTTTACATACTAACTACATACCCCCCTCTCCTCCCTCCTCCAGACCCCTCAGCCTTCCCCTTCAACCCACCCCTATTCCCACCTCCTCCAAGGCAAGGCCTCCAATGGTAAGTCAGCAGAGCCTGGTACATTCAGTTGAGCCAGCTCCAAGCCCCTTCCCCTGCACCAAGGTTGCGCAAGGTGTCCTACCATAGACACAGGGCTCCAAAAAGCAGGCTCATGCACCAGGAACAAATCCTGATCCCCCTGCTGGGGGGGGGGGGCCTTAAACAGTTCAAGCTGAACAACTGTCTCGCCTATCCGGAGGGCCTAGTCCAGTCCCATTGAGGCCCCATGGCTATTTTAACCCTCATTCTTAAGACTATATTAAAATACCTTTGTCAAACCCCAATGCTGCTTCACAAAAAAAAAAAAAAAAAAAAAAACACAGACACAGATCCAATTACAGGCCTTTTCCAAACTGGTTACATTTGTTTGTAGACAATTTCACTAAGCTCACAGTGCATACAGACCGTTCTAACTCTGTCCTCCCTGTCATTCCTGCCCTCTTCCCCTCTCTCCACAAATCTCTCTCACATTCACATCCACTCATTTTGTTTTGTAACCCACTGAGTTTAGCCAGGGCCAGTTGCATAACCATGAACCATGAGTTTGGTGCCACCCACCAGAGCCCGGTGGGCTCATCAGTGAGCACACAACTAAAGATAATGATTTTCCCCTCTCCCAGAGTCTCTCAACGACTGGTAGCTCTGAAGTAAAGGTAGGGCCTTTGGAGCCGCTCCTCACCAGCGATGGTTTGTGTCAATTTGACACAGGCTAGAGTCATTTTGGAAGAGGGACTCTCCAGTGAGAAAATGCCTCCATTAGATTTGCCTGTAGGCAAGTCTGTATTTTCCTCATTGGTGATTAATATGTAGGAGCCCAGCTTATTGGGGTCAGTGTTACCTGTGGGCAGGTTGTTCTAGATGGTACAAGAAAACAAGCTGAGTAAGTTGTGGGGAACCAGCCAGTAACCAGTTATCTTCTGTGGCTTCTGTTTCAGTTTATACCTCCATGTTCTTGCCCTGACTTTCCTCAGGGATGGCATGTGACCTAAAAGTTGTAAATTCAAATAAACTGTTTCTCCCCCAGTTTGTTTTTGGTCATGGTGTTTTATCACAGCAATAGAAGCACTCACTAGGACATCCTCTACGACTGATTGTTGACAGGATCAGTCTTATGGGGAACCAGTGCAAGTAAGCTGAGTTGTTGTGACATCATGATTGTAATAGATAAAACCTGTTTGGAGAATGGCATTTTACAGCTATTCACTCCATCTTCCAGCTCTTACTTCCTGCCTCCCTAGCACTATTCCCAGAGTTTTAGAGGTGAATAGTGTAAGCATCTTCTTCCAGACAGGGCCCACAACTGCGGCTTGTTTATTCCCTTCAACCTAGGCAGCAATGGATTTTCATACTCACCATTGTTTGTTGCAGGGAGAGGCTTCTCTGACTAACTCTGGGGGCCACTTTTTTTTTTCCTGTATGCATAAGCGTAGATATTTAGAAGGCAGATTGACACTTGTGTCACTTTAGTTACACATCAATAATAAGGTCTCTGCTTGTGCTTATGACCATCCTGGACCTGGGATGTCAGCTAGGCTTACTGTACCGGACACAGGTCCTCCCCAACAAGACACTTGCGCAGCACTCCTGAAATACAATCAGAGGGCAGTTGGTTTTTCCCTACCACTGTCAAACCACTGTTGCACAGGTGGGTATATCTTTCCTGGAATGCTGGACTTCTGGGTCATAGGGTTAATAGCTGTGCTACAAGATAATAAATGTGTGCTAGTTTAAGCCACAAAACTTCATTGGTTAGCAGCAATGGGAAAGCACTGCCCCATATCTAAACACTGTGGTGGGATGTGTGCCATGGTTTTAACACCTCTGTTAGATAATATTTTTCCTATTATTCTTAGGGATTTCTTTATGGATTCTGTAATTTTGCCATTGTTCAGTTCTAGGCATTGTACAGAAATGAGATTTCTATTCTGCTGTCATCTTGTTTTTTAATTAGAGAATCTGAAAAGAATAATTTTAAAAAGAACATGAACACTCCTTAGTTTCTGAAATGAAAAACATCTGCAACTGCTATAAGATTGTCCTGCATCAGGAGTGACAGTTACTAGTGAGCAACTAAGAAACTGGAAATGTTTACAGAAAAGATGATTGCTGTTCTTGCAAGACAGTGGAAGCTTCTGGAACATTGTTATTTCCAAAAGTGGAGTGAACAGCATGCATAGTCCCCATTTGTTCCTTTTCTTTGGGTTCCTGAAAAACACTGGATACTATAAAAAGTCTTGGTTTAAAATGTAAACAATCTTGGGCCTTATTTTGTTATTGTTTTCTGCTGAGAAATGCTAAATTAAACATGCAAAATGGCATGATTGCTTTTCTTAATTGCTCCAGCACATTCAGAACACAGTATCCAAATTTTCCACAGAGTTTCCCCAGTGCTTTCAATTTAAAGCAAGCGCATGGGAAGAAATTGAAGGTAGAACTGGAAAGAGAATGCTGCCTTAACAACAGTTAGACCATCTAATATGTATGTAATTAACCAACAGTGTCAGTTCCTCACTGAGATGAGCCTCCAAGACTCCTGTCATCACCAAGTCAACCTCACCCCGGAATGTCTGGATTGCCCTACACAGAATTCTCTAATTACAAAGCTGAGAGACTTGGAAAATTTCTGAGAATCTTCCCTATCAATCATCATTTCCAGAGAAGTGTGCCAAACAAACAATTCGGCCAAGTTTAATTCAGTTGTTTGGAGAAATGAATACTGTGTGCTGTTAACATTGGCTATTATAAACTTCATGAAACAATGTCCTAGAAAAAACTGCTATCGATCCATGACATACATTCAATCTCATTTATCTGTGAGTCTTTAAATAGCTTTACACACACACACACACTTAGAAAAGAAAGCCTGTTTTATATGAATATAAAACAAGGGACTAAATAAAATATTCATAATGCCAAGCTTGCGGCCTTCAATACATGGTCTTTCCAGAATACCAAATATAATGAACACTCCAATTAGAAGTAGGTTTGGTGATTTTTTTTTTATAATCCATTCATATTTTACATTACCTGTGTGCCTGCATGCTATATATAGCTGCCCTTTCCTCGTGTAACCTTCAGCTGTCTGGGGTGAATTTTAAAGCTCCCTTCCCAAATGCTTAAAGCCTTTTAGTGTTAAATAAGCCCTCCCTGACATTTACAAGTCATACCATTTACAAGACTACACGGCTGTCTCCATGTTTATTCTCCATCCGTTGCAATAAAACGTGACGTTTAATGCTTTATTGATTATTACTGCAGTAACAAGTGACACTTTTAATAGATGATTTTCTCTTTGGGCTTGCATTCTTCACACTTGTTAAATAATAATGTATATTTTATGCTTAAAATGTTAAATTCCATAGAATGATAAGTCCTAGCCACTTTCTTGGATTTATGAAATACTTAATACCATAGTAAATAAAGATAAAAATATTGAGGTGTAAAATAGACTGCCTTTCTACAGACAAAGGTTGTTTGGTTGGTTGGTTGGTTAAGACATTTAGCAATTAGTGCTGAAATCATTAAAAGTTTATCATTTCTTGGTAAATCTACAAGTTGGACATTAGCATATATACTCTGTTTATATGCATGCAGGTTATAAGAGCTTGTGGGGGGTCAATGTTTTGTGTCTAATTTTAAACAAATCCTTCTACCAGGGAACAGAGAACAAGAGAAAAAATTAATTCTATCTTTGTAGTTTAGAAATTGGACATATGTCTTGTAATTATAGGTTTTTAGTCATTTTTTTTACTAGATCATTTCTTTGTTATAATGATTAAACAAGGTAAAGGGCTTTGGGTCTTAATATATTCATACTAATTAAATTCAAGTAGCCCTAGAACCAATCAAAGTTTTATCTTTATGACAAGTAATGTGACTGTGACTATTCAGTCACTCAAAAAAGAAAAGTGACATGTGAGTCAATTCTTTACAAATGTTCACTGGGATCCTGGCATGGTATGCACATCTTGAATCCCAGGACTCAGGAGTCAGAAGCAAGTAGATCTCTATGACCTCATGACCAGCCTTGACTGCATAGCAAGTTCTAGGCTGACCAGAGCTACACGGTGAGAGCACTTTCTGCTCTTTCAGAGGACAGGAGTTTAGTTCCCAGCACACACAGGATAGACCACAATCATCTAGATAATTCCAGTTCCACAAGATCCAAAGCCTTCTGTTGGCCTCTATGGGTTCCAAGTGTGCATGTGTTATACATCCATACAAGAAGGCAAATATTCATATATGTTCAAAACCTGTTCACTCAATTTTGTTTTACTTCACATCTTTTACTATGTAATTATAAATATCCATTAATAATCTTAAAGAGAACAGCCTAAGTGTTATTCTTATCAGGAAATTCTGAATGCCTTTTCAATCTTCACTCTTTTATGTCTCAGACTGCAAATATTATCTTTAGTTTTTTTCAATTGTCAAGTGATGATTTCCAGAAGCGAGTACAGGCAATACCGTGAGGGCTACCACACGATGCCATGTCAGCTACTGACCCTTCGACTAATTATTCATTGTTGTCTTCCAACTTGACAGCTGGCTGAGGACAGCTTTGTGGAGAACAGGGCCCAGGAGAACAGGGAGAAGCATGTGGAACAGGAGCTCCATCCACAGATGACATATATCAGAGGGATGCCCACATGAGAACTCTGCCCAGCAGCAGGCTGGCATATGAGAAAATAATCAGAAGAGAAAGAGGAAGATGAGGGAAATGATTGAAGAAGAGTATGGAGGGCAGATGGCAGCATGAAGTGTCCCCATTAGCCAACCCCACATATCGTGAGCTCAGTTCTGCTACTGATGCCGTAACAGAGAGCTGAGTGACACATACCAAAAATGAGAAAAATGACACCACAGACATGGGCCAAATCACTCAAGCCATGCTCATCTGATTATCACTAAAGTGTTGTATTTCTTGATTTGGAAGCTCCAAGAAATATGCAGACATGTAGACGTATCATCAAGACTACACTGGAGTGAATTGCAGTGATTTAAAGTGTTAGAGTCTGATTTTAGAATTCACTCAATTTCCTTATTTAAATTCAGTATCCCTGCATTGCTTATAAAGTGAACAACATGAAGAATGCCTGCTTATAAATGCCATTTTTAAGGAAAATCAATAACCATCATATGCTTTCTGCCATCCTTGGCTCTCTGAGACGATATGAATATATTCATATAACAGGTGTTATGTGAATCTAAAACTCCAGGGAGGAGATTAAATAAAAAAAATTCTGAATCTGAACCAAATAAGAGAAAATGATACCAGTTTTACAATACAAAAGCCTGTTATAACAATACATCCCATCATTTCTTGAGTTTGCTGCAAGTTGGGTACTACCTATAGACAATGATCTTATGTATTGTTCAGTAAACATACACTGAATGCATTACAAGCAGTAGAGCCCGTGTTGAGTACTACAAACAACAGCAGATTAGAAAGGCATAATTCCTGATGGCTGGGAGGGTAGAATATGGTAGGGCACAGAGACGAACAGGACCCCAGCATCAACTTATGATGTAGCCTCTGTGAAGCAAGCAGGAAAACACGAGGCTTAAGGGGGTAACCGACAATTCTCTAAACAGGTATGTTAGTCACATTCTCTGGAGGATCAGACTGATAGAATGAATGCATTTAAAAGGGTTGGACCATCTTGTTCAATGTGGTCCAAATAATCCAACAAAGGCCAGCTCACACTAGGGAAGCCAAAAACCCAGTAGTTGCTCAGTTTATGAAGCTGGATGTTTTATCAATCCCAATCTGGCACCAATGGCCTGAAGGATTTCTGGAGAACAGTATACTGTTAATCTCTGTTGGAAGCCCAGAGAAACTGGAATCAAGCCCAGCAACTGCAGCGGCAGAGTAGATGAGGTTGCCAAGTGAGAGTGAAGGCAAGCAGGCACAAGCAAAGCTTCCTTCTTCCACTTCCTTTTAGTTAGGCTGTCACTGCAAGGGACTGTGCTGTCCACATTTAAGGTGCATCTCCCACTTCAAATCATCTGGGCAAGAAAATCCTCCACAGATGGACCCAGCAGCTTGCCTTTTAGATGAATCCAGATCCAGTCTGGCTGACAAGCAAAATTAACCATGACATTGGATCAAATGTCTTTCTTGTCTTTAGCAATACACATTCAGATGTAAGTTAGTGTCCTAGTAATAAAAATAGTCCTTTTAAACTTCTACACAATAATCTAGTATCAGGAAATTACAGAATTAAGTATCTATTCCATTCTTTAAGATTTGAGAAGCTTAGAGTCAATGTTTTTCGTTAGCAGTAGGTGCTTATTTGAGAAATAGCTACCGAGTCTGTATCTCTAGGCACTAAAGATGCAATGATGACTGAGGTAGAGGTGATACCCACTCTAGCTCAGTGTCATGTGTTTTGTCTACCCAAGAAATTAATATTATTTTTCCTTTAAGGACTCTGCTATTTTTGAATCTTGATAGGGCACAAAGAGCTCCTCTCCCTAAAAGTGCTGAATATGATAACTACTTTCCCAGCCTCCCTTGCAGCTAGTCATGGTGATGTGTGAGTCAGAGTCTACCTGTCAGCTCTCTTTAAATAAAAAGAAAAGAAGGTTTTTTTTTTTTATCCTCCTCACAATGATAACAACAGCAGTGGCTATTCAGTGACAATGGGTCATTTCTTATCAGAGTAGAACTTAAAGAAATAGTCCAGAGACTCAAGTCTCACTTTCCAGTTCATCTACAATTCTATGAGCTATCACAAATATGAGCTTCTTCTTCAGAGAATCATAATTGACAGAGCAACTACCAAGCCACACAGTCACCAAGAAAAGCAGCGATTAGAACAATGAGCATCTAAGACCTAAGGGATTCAGTGGTATGTCAATTTCTCAACACAATAATTTCTCCACAAACATTTCCCTGTATAAACTAAAGAAGCATGCTCATTTTGACATTGAGCTCCTTCTGCCAAACATTTGTTTTAGTCTTTTCATTGGACCGTGAAAAGATTTCACAAATGAGATTTAAACAGTACACATTCAGTTCTCTCAGAGTCTCACAGCTCTAGAGGCTCAGAAGGACAAGCTCTCAAGACGCCAGCAGATTTTTCTTCTCTTGAGGCTCCTTTCCTAACTTACAGATGATCATCCTCTGTGTCTTGAGTCTTCATGGGGCAGTAAGAGTGGTCTCTTCTTTTTCTCAGAAAACCACTTATCCACCATGAGTACCCCACCATCACAATGTTATCTAACCTTGGCTACTTCCCAAAAACCTCATCTCCAAAGCCATAAGGCTGAGATTATGGCTTTAACATATAATTATCAAAGGACATGTTGCCTATAGCAATCTTGTGTCTAGAAATGTTTATAATCAAGGATGATGAACATCAAAGTCATCATCAAAATGTGCTGTTCATTATAGAATTGTTCTCCATCAGGGACTCCAAAGATTTTACCCTGGTGAAGACTAATTAGCAATTTCTACTGTCTCCATCTGGCTCTACCTTGTCCTCATAGCCATCTTAAATGAATTCACTCCCTGTATGGCCTGTGTATACAGCAACCCTGGTATTGTCCACTATCCACAGAAATCGATCCCTTTACTTATCGCTGTGTTTGGGTGTTCACAGAGCACTTCATAATGACACTACACTTGGATGATCTTTGGGGCTGCCTTGAGAATGGGCCCTTCTGACCAACATTTGATTGACAAGGTCATTGAGCCCATTTCTGACCTTGCACCTATACTTCTACCTGGATAATCTCAATGAATGACCAAGCACAAAACACAAAGGAAATCCTACTTTTTCCAGACTGGACACTTCTTTGACAGTGATTTCATCTGAGAACTTTGTAGAACTGCACAGCAATCTAAGAGGCTTCCATCCAAATTTCCCTTCTTCTTCCTTCCTTCCTTCCTTCCTTCCTTCCTTCCTTCCTTCCTTCCTTTCTTTCTTTCTTTCTTTCTTTCTTTCTTTCTTTCTTTCTTTCTTTCTTTCTTTCTTCCTTTCCTCTCCCCGCCCCTTGGTGAGATTTGCATCATTATCCCCTGCTATCCTAGCCTCTGTTTGCTCCTTTTCTTCACTTACCTCTCCCCATTTCTCCTTATATGTTTTCCCACCATTCCTGGATCTGTCCACCATTGGAGACCCTGACTAACAGCCATTTGTAGTTCTGGTCACCATCACCTATTCAGTTCATTCCATTAGATGAGAAGAACAATTGCACATGGATTATCTCACAAGCAATTCTGGTGATGAACATTGTGTGGGAATACATGGCCACCCAATCCAAGGCCATAGAAAAAGTTGTCTTCGCTGGGCTCCATTGCAAAGGCCTGAGATTTGGGATTAATCTTCATCTCGAATTCTTTCTACAGGAATTGTTATATTTTACTTCTGAACTAAATGATAAATGCAGTTCTTTAGAAAGAACTAAATATTTGAGCCAGAAGCCCTGACCATTTATTAGAGCATGTGGAATGACCATAGCTGTACAGCTCCCTATGAAGTTATCATTAAGAAAGCCTACACATCCACAGATGAGTGATTATGTGTAATTATGGTGCAGTTTGAAGAATCAGATGTCAAGTCAGTAGATCATTTGGTAAATTGAAACCCAATAAGTAAACACCAAGCATGTCTTAGTATTTGACTAGTTTTATGTTTAAAAAAATTGAGGTGTGGAAGACACAAAACACAGTGTTTGCCACAAAACACAGTGTTTACCTCCTTAGCACTTACAAGATCCTTGGGAAATTAAAGTTGAGTCTTGGGAGGAAAAGAGAAAACAGTTCAGTAATGCCACACCCTTTATATAAAACAAGATAAGTACTTTTTTGGAAGGTAGAAGTGTTCTGAAATTACCCCATGGAGGAGAAGAAACTTGAAGCTGAGTACTGCTTAGGATAAATTTGGTAAAGTATCCAGAGGCCTTAGGGAGAGATGTTCTCTGTAGGAGCAGAATGTGACTTCTAATCACCGAGTACTACAGAAGCTACAAGGAGGCATATCTAGGTGGTGGCACACAAGATCATCAAATGACAGTTGACAGTGCCCAGTTGAAACATTTTGTTGCACTGAGCAGTGGTGACACATGCTGTTAATGCCAAAACATGGGAAGCAGAGACAGGTGGCTTTCTATGAGTTCAAGGGCAGCCTTGTCTAAAGAGTGAGTTCCAAGACAGCCAAGATGACACAGAAAAATCCTGTCTCAAAAAGCAAAAAAAATGAACAAACAAAACAAGAATAACAAAACCATTTTGTTGCTATCAACATGCAAGAAGTCCTTCAAGTTCAAGGCTGGGGTCTGTACTCTGTTGCCTTGAGACGGAGCTCCACAGAAAGCCAATAATTTGATTAGATGACTTTCAGAAATAATTTTTGGGACATTTTATTCCACCAGGTTTTGGCCTTTCAACTTGCCCAATCCCCAAAGAATTGTGACTGGAGATGCTTGAAATCATTGGGTCCCTGGTTACCCACCTGCAAGACTGGCCATGGCAGGGAGAATTTGCATGTAGAAAAGCATCCCATTTTATCAATGTCACCTGTCTCTTCATGATGTCGATCCTCACCACAGCTACTTGATTACCAATACTTGACACACAAAACATGAGGAATTCTGGGTTAGTATTGTAAGCCTTTCATTAATTAGTGTCTAGAATATATAAAGACTACCTTAGAAAGGTAAAAGCAACTGGACATTACCAAAAATTATTATAATCATAAAATATCTGCAAACCATAATCTTACTAAAGTGGCATTCTACTAAAGTTGCATCACTACATGATGTATCACTAGGCAGAGAAGTAAGCACATAAATAGAAAAGACACCATCATTTATGTATTCTGTGTTTTACAAAGCCTTTGCTCAGCTCCTTCCTGAGGCTATGTATTCCTCCAGGTCCAGACTTTCATGTCTTTGTCTTCTTGTCTCATTCTAATTATTAGGTTATAATGCAGTATCTTCTTGACTCTGACAATAGGGCATCTGTTTGTCAATTAATTATCACTTATCTTCAC